>CAAKHD010013787.1:72944-113957 GCA_901007705.1 Fistularia tabacaria | reverse complement strand
GTGTGTACACACACACACACACACACACACACACACACACACACACACACACACACACACACACACACACACACACACACGCACACACACACACACACACACACAAACACACAACGACACAGCCTTGAATATCCCAGTCAGCAGTTTGGAGTCTAGCAAATGAGCTGTCCTATTGAAATAGAAAGGAGAGTGCTCTGTGCTGCAGAAAATGCTGCAATGGCAAGCTTTACAGAGGAGGGACTTGTTGGGACAAAGAAGCATGAGAATTCCCTTTCACTACAAATCTACCAAATTACACTTAGATGGAACTGGTAATATACATTTTTTCTATAGTCAACCTTTTTCTTTTAAAAGACACAATTAAATGTAAAGTCATTGCTATTACACGCTTTATGAAAGTAAATTCACACATAAATCTATTTTAATTTTAATCTGTTTTTATTCCCCAGGCACTCAATTGCTTCTGTGAGTGTGGTTTAGATTCCAGCAGGTTAATGGCAGACACAATGTTCTCAAGATGGGCTTCATTACACTGAAGAAGACTAACCAACCATAATGCTTTTCTACCTTTTTAAAGCTGGTGTTAATTGCTATGTAATCATCTCGTATCCCTCCTACTAGGCTAGATGGATCATGGTTGATCAAACAGTTTTGATTAGTACAAATGCAATTGAAAATTTGGATGGAATACATTTTCTTGAAAAAAAAATCCCAATTTTTGGGTTTAATTACAAAAAAGGAATTTCAAGTCATTAAGTTTTGTCTAATAACTCCTCATCTTTAATCACTGTTGGTGTTGGCAGTCCCCCTTTTACCACAGTCCACCCAATTAAGATTTCGTTGAGCTCTGAAAGCGAGGATTGAGGGTTATCACCATGCTTCTTTAGGCTCGACAAATGAAACCCCGAAAGTGACCTTCCTTATTTAACAAATTTGAGTCCCTTTCTCCTCCTCCACCAGATATCCCTCTTTCCCCCATGACCATCGCGCTGTGTGGTCCCCTCTCTTCAGCTCTCTCATTACTCTATGCGTGAACGCTCAGAAGGTGGGTGGCATGGGAGGAGTAGGGTGGTTTGCGGAGGACGGATTCTTTCCCTGGATGAGTGAGTGTGGATAAGAAGTTGTTTGAATTCATAATTGTGCTCTTGTGAAGGAGGAGATTTGTAAAGCAAGGCTGGGTTCATTGTGTGGCAGTGCAAGGCCGATGGAGGGTGCGAGCTGCTCAAAGCTAATGTAATCTACGCTATTAGAGAGGGTTAATTAGCCGCTGAACTGGCGCCTGAAGAGCAGGCAGAGAGGGGGATACACAGGGAGTCAGTCAGACACAGCAAGGAGGAGGGTGGGCAGCAGGGATAGAGAGGTCTTCAGGGAGTCATTAGAGACTGCTTGTTGTAATACAGCCTCACAGTCAATAAGGCTACTCCTTGGAGAAGTGAGAAAGAAAGGAAAGAGATGTAGAAAAGAGAGTTTCATGCGTCCGAAAAGTATGTGAATGTCAGCAGGGCACATTTTGTGCTATTTTCCCTTATATCTCCACCAGGTAACTTTTCAAGAATATATGTTTATGGAAGCAGTGTTGATAAATCTCTGATCCATGGAATTATAACTCTCATTTTCTTACATATACACCAAAAGCGTGTCTTGACAAAAGAGGGTTATATTCATGGTTTACAGAACTGATGAAAAAAACTGGTGCAAGACTAGGAAATGTAAAATGTATTTGATTTGTTTCAAGCTTTAAAAAAAAAGCACATAATTTGAATTATTTGATTGAAAGCTGAACCACAATAACATTATTTATAATAAATTCATGAAATTGCAACTGATTGTAAAAATGTTATTTTTTACAATTTAAATTACATTTAGTCATTGACATACCCAACTGGGTGCTTAGGAAGCATAATCAATATTGTATTTAACTTTCTTTGTTAGAAATCATGTTAAAGAGGAATATATTTATATGCAAAAGCAGTTGCCATCGACTTAAATTCATATTTATTCTGTCAGATCTCATTACAAATGGAAAATAATGATTTTATCGGCGTAGTGCAGCACTCTCAAAATGGATACTGCTGCCTAGCAGTTACTCAACAGACCATAAAACTATTATTTCATACACACTGTTGCCCGATGAAAGAAACTGATAGGCATGTAAATTAAACTAACAATTTGGTGAATCGGGTTACATTAAAATAGAATTACAATGATAGCAGCAAGCAGGAAGCTGGACCGATGTTTAACAGTCTAGTCATTTGCGGCTGCATGGCCAGAAAGATGACAAAATGCTGTTTGCCATAACCATCCTGAACAGTCATGTTATAAAGGATTACAGCCTGGTGATTATTGTTGTTGAGATAATTTTGGCCAGATGAAAATTAAACCATAAAATCCAGGTTGAACCAGCTAAGCATCCTGTACTGGGAACTTGGAAAAAAAAGTCTGCACAGTTATTCAACTCTGGGATAGGTCAGAAGTTTAAATGTGGATTGAGGGGACGGGCTCCATGGTGGAACAATTCCATGCTGTCTTAAAAGTAATTTATTTGTGTGTGTGTGTGTGTGTGTGTGTGTGTGTGTGTGTGTGTGTGTGTGTCAATGGGTGCAAAAGGACACATTTTTCTTGAAATTTGAAGACGAAGCCTCTGCTTTTGTCCCCATTTGAATTTAATATTTTTTGTTGTGTGTAAGCTATACATGTACCGAAATCCAACATAGGAGGTCATTTTCAAAAGATTCACTGAAAAGTGTTTATGGACCCAGTTGCTAAAGTAATAATATCATACCCCAAATACTGATGTACAGATACCAGAAACTAAGCTGATCCAAATTTCATGTTGTGATTTCTTGAAGATGACATCCTGCTTTCACAAATATGGATTTGAAATGACAGGACTAGTTCATGACAGGGATAGTTGATAGTTATTTGATAGTTCTTGTTAGTTGTTGTCCATTTCTGTGTCCTAAGGTTGTTTTTCCTATTCCAGTGTGTGTGTCTTGTCTCTATGAGCAATATGTCACTTAAAATGGGTTGGGTAGTTTGCGCCTTTTCTGGCATTTTCATTTAGATTAATTACCTGGCTCTATCAATCCATTTGTGTTTATTTGTGGATGATTTTGGCTCTTCCTTGACCTTGGGGTTAAGAAAGAGAGAAAGACAAGAGAGAGAGGAAGGAAAAAAAACCTCCACAGTACACTTATACCCTCAATTTAATAGCAGAGTGAGGTGTTTCTCCAGCATCATCAGATCAATGGAGAGTAAATAGCCCACACTTCTTGTTTCACAGTGCAGTATTGATCTTTTTCTCAGCCTCAGCTTCCCTTTCCCTGGCTTCTTGTATCTTTCAACCCCTGGGACTGTGCTGATTGCCATAGATTGGACAAGCTAACAAGCGCATGATGAGGAACCAGGCTTTCTTTTCTCCTCGTTGGCTGTTTCATTTTTTTTGTGGTACTGGCATGAACACACAAAGACAGACAGAAAGACATACACTCTGGGACTTAAAAAACATCACATCTACACAGCTCAGTGCCTTGAAGGAGGATGCTGTTTCTTTCTTGTTGCCTCTGTTGTTCACGTTGTTCTGTCTCCATGTAAGAGGATCTGCTGGAGCTGTGGTCGACTGCCAGGCTGATGGAGTTGACCAAGTTATCTCCAGAGCAACTCAGAGATACAGTATGTTTCTTCACCTCGCTTTATTTTTTTTCCAGCTGGCACCATATTTGTTTTGGAATCTCCCATCATCTTTGAAAATAATTCAGGTGGCGTGTGGAGAGCGACACGCACCGTTTGCCCGGGAGGACAGCAATATGGCAGTGTGTGGGTAAGTTTGGTGTCAGCGCAGCAAATAGTTTGCCAAGGGGGAAGACACGAGTAGATAAACCACTCCCCCATAGACTCCAAACCACCAATTAAAGCATAGGCAAATGATTGTCATTGGGGGAATTGGTGTACGTTTATACTGTATAGATAAATGGTATAGATATGGTATAGATAAATATAATCGGAATATCAACGCAGCTTTTCTGTATGCATGAGAGCTCATTTGTTAGCAGTGCGTTCCTGTGTTTGTGTGTTTTTAATTATTTTGTGTAATTCATAGTTGTAATAAATCTTGAGTATGGTTAAGAGAGGTTACATGGGTTGTGAGTTTCTCAGGATCAATATAAATTGTATTTATTAAATCTAGTCGTGTGTTTTCTGTGTATTTCAGGCATTAATTCCTGGCATGTTGGGCATGTATACCTTGTTTAACAACCTACTGGATTAGAGATTTTTGTGCTTGGAAAGAATCAGAAGGATACAACATAATACTTACATAGTTGATGCACAAATCATTTTTCCATCACAAAGTTGATCTTTTGCGTTCTACAGTATATTATCGCTTCAGAGTTACAGTGATGTGTTGCTTAAATATATTACCTTTTTTAATGATAGTGATAAATTCATTTATAATGGATTTTTGACAATAGGAATTAAGCCCCTACAATACCAACCTTTAACCTAAGCAGGGGAATATACTTTTGACCATAAAGAAAGTTTTCACCAAATATGAGTTGAAATGACATCTGTAGAGATCTTAAAAGTTTTACATCTGTTGTGGCCTCAGAGGTCTTTTTTGTGTTGTCAAGGGGCTTTAAATTGTACCTTGTAATGTAAATGGACTATTACAGCAACGACATTTTCATTTTGTACAACTTGAGTAAAGGAGACAAACGGAAAACATCATATGTAAATCCATTGAATTGAACTGCCTTTCCTTTACTGCATTCATATCTGCTCAATGTACGCATTTTATTTTCCTTACTCAGTCCCCCCACTGCCATCTGAGCATACACATACATAGCTCTCCCATTCTCTGTCTTTTCTTACCTCTCTGTGTTTGCATGTGATATTTTAGGCAACTCTGGGAGGGATGACAGTTCTAACTAGGCCTATTAGGTAACCCTCAGGGTGCCCTCAGCACTGATTTGAGCACCATTAATTTTCTATTATAGAGTGCTAAAGATGTGCCCCTGCACAGTCATTCACCTGGCTTATTGAGTCTCACACACACCAATTGTGGACTTTTCCAGGGCAATGCTGCTGAGGGTTTAGTGCGACCCCTCTGGGGAGCTAATTTATTATTTGCAGATATTGATCTGGCAGGGTAGGGCAGCCAAGCTGTGGACAGTGTTGACTCTACTCTGGCCTGTGGCGATTTTAACTGTTTCCAGACTGAAGCAGATGCACTCAAGGTATACAGTCTGAAGTTATTTTGATTCTTTGGCTTAATCAGTGGTCTCTTTAGTTAAATGAGTTGCTGATGGAAATTGCTTACAGGAAGAAAAGGATAGATTTTATCTCTCTGCAAAGAGACCATGTTTTTCTTTGTGAAAAGGCATGTTTTGCACCCAGGCTCTCTCTCTCTGTGTTCTCTCTTCTCTTGCTCTCTCTTTCTGTGTGTGTGGGGGGGTCTGCATGAGAGAGAGAGAGCGAGAGAGAGAGAGAGAGAGAGAGAGTCTGTCTTGTCCAAGGGAAATAAAAACACAGTTAAGAGGAAGGAAAACAAATTTAGAAGGTCAGACAAAACATTTATCAAGCTGTGTGTGTCTGGTGGGTAAATAACAGTGAAACAGTAAAGGGCATGACTCTGAAACCACCAGATAACCACAGCAGATCATCACACATCTCAAAATTCTGTGCTGTGTACAGATATTTGTCAGAGGGTTGCCTTGAGAGCATTTGGTAATATTCAATCATTCTGCATCACTTTTCTACTTTGATCACAAATCAGAGATAGTTATTTGAGGCCAAATTATGGTTATGATTAAGAAAGAAGAGAACAGGAAAAAAAAAAGAGGGCTACATGTGGCTAAAGCCACAGACATAAAATATGATAGTCCTTGCTTCTATCAGTAAAACAGGAACCACAGATACAACGGTTGTGATAAACAATTGCTGAAATGTTCCTGTTTGGTAAGTCTGTTTACCCGCAGGAACAGGATCTTGATAAAAGAAGCTAAATACAGTTTTTTCTGTCTGATGAAGGTAATCATCTTTGGTGTCAACATATCTTGAAGAATCATTCTTTTTAACTGTTACATTATGGATGAAATTTACATTAAGTAGGGGAGAAGCTGTGAGACATCATGAGGAGGATCCGAAGTTAAATAACAAGAGAGACATTTGATTTGCACTAAACAGAATTTTATCAATTTATTTTTCTCTTATTATTCATATTCTAACACAACTAAACAACCCCAAAATATCCTGAAGTATCTTGAATACTAATTCAAAGTAAGATTTAATAAAAAATAGAACAGGGTAACTTCATGAGTAGCTATAGTCCTTTTTATTTTCATTACTTTTTATAGAAAAGTGTTAATAATATTTTAACTAGAGTAGTGTGATTTTAGGCGAAAACACTACTGTCCAAGTATCAGCTTTTGAACAATGTAATAAAAAAAACAAATGAAGGCAGGAACTACGCTTCCCAAAGAGATGTACATGAGGGACTGTAGACATTTCACTGAATAAAATATCCAGATGTGCTTTGTTTTTGTGGGTCTGAGGTAAGAGTTTTTCTATAGGAGAGGTAGTGCAGCTATCGATGTCCTCATCCTGTGAGCACGCATGGGAGAAAATGCATGAGTGCGTGCATGTGCATACACACACAGACGTACATACACACGCGCACACACAGTGGCCAAGTATCAGTAAGCTCCTTCCCAAAGGCCTTCCATAGGCCATTTCTAAAAAAATTCAGACTTGGTCCATCCAAGCACTAATTGGTATTTAATGATCTCTTTGAACCTTAGGGGTCAATCTGTATGTTTTGGTATTTGTGTAAGGGTTTTGAGGGAAGTTCACTGGAGGTTTTACTAAGAAAGGGCAAAGAGGAAAGCTATAGATTACTCAAGAAACAGTGTATTCTGTTATGTCTGCAGGCTTGCCTGAATAAAGGATGAGTTATGAGTTATATCCAGAGAAGCACTGGGAAGATCATACACCATTTTTCCTCTCTACTGGTTATTTTGATAGAATTCTACCTGGTCTTTATGGTCATGAACAGAAAATAAAGGTCAAGAAAGTTCCCAGGGATGAATAGCCTCCAACCAATCCATATTTGTCCAAGCTACCTCTGCAAAGATGATTTCATGGTTGACAAGATTGTCTCTTGTTGAATTTGGCCTAACCTCAGAAGTTGGCTCGTATTCATCGTCCATATTCATGCGAGTCACTTAAAGTGAAATGGGGGTCAGACAGAAGACATTACAGATGAAGAAACCTGGTGGAGTGGGTTTCCACTGTTTTGCTGCATGGTGTCTGCTAATGCTGTTATAAAAGGCTGGGCAGGCCGCCCATGGAGCCTGTAATGGGAAGCTGGGGGCTAAGGTTTACTCTGAGGGAGAGAAATTTATGAAATGTAGAAGGCTGATCTCACAGATTTCAAGTCCCCTTAATCAGAATTTCAATTTTCTGCTAAAGTATAATAGAAAAGATGCATATATGATCTTCTTGTTGCTGATGCGAATAAGAAAATAAGACATTATTCAAATTCCCTTGACAACGGCAGCTCCGAACCTGATATGTGTTGCTCATATTTGCATATAACAAAAGTAATCCATATGCTAAACATAGCAATCAAATAAGGTCTAACAGGAATTACTGTTAACTTACATTAAAATGTAAAAACGGTGAGCTTTATCTTATGTCCCTTTCATCGGATGTGAGTTATGACAAGTCCATACTGATTGACTATGAAGAGGCATGTCTTGATTCGTCACCTTTTTTTTGAACCTGTTGCGCTCAGTCGGCCTGCCACGCCTAATGTTTTAATAGTGTTTTTCACTGGATTTGCATCAATTACATAGCTTTGGAACATGTACCATTACAAATTGATCCACATGTAAAATCGTACTGACATAGCCGATGTGCTTACATTTCCAACACTAATCAAGGCAATCTAGCAAAAAAATGTATATGTACCAGCTATGCTTCACAGCTCTGATGAAAATATATTCCAGCGTCACAGTATTTCAAAAAGCAAGGCAAATCCACAAATTGACATACAGCTTTGATGGTAGAAGTGTAGGAATTCCAAGAAAACTAGTTGGATTCATTGAGCAACTCTGCTACAATCTGCATTGAGTTATGCGGATGGATGCTACCTGGGTCAAAATTACTCACTGGTCTGATCAATCTGGCTATCACCATCTCTGTGGTGTTCCTGACCGTGATTACACATTGTACGGGAAAAGAAAATGAAAAAAAAAAAATGAAGGGATAATAAAATAGAATAAGTATCACAGTTTGCTTGGCCCTGCTGGCATGGTGCTGGATTTTTGATTTTTACTGATGTCCCTGAAATTGATTTTCTGCCATGATTGCATTGCCTCTGTGAGGATGATCAAAGATTTGGAGTAATTGCTGCAGCATGACTTTGCAATGAGGAATAACAAGAGTAGTGGCTACTTCCTCTCACAGTTCTATGTACAATAATTTCAGCTGAGCACCATAGTATGACTTCATAACATAGCTCACAAATGGTTTCCAGTCGTAATCATTTGTTTCATTGGCCATGCCTAATAAAATCATGCCATGATTTGACATTGACAAAAATACAACGACGTCACAGGTTTAGAATGGGTCTCAAAGGTTAGTTATGAAAGCTATGTCAGGTCATTTGCATTTAATGAGTCATTATTAGAAGTTTGATGCCTTGTGAAAACATGTTTCACGATTTTGGCAGCACATTGGCACCCTGTAATATTTTACCTGCTTAATCTAGCTAGCATTTATCCAAAAAAACACCCTGGCGAAGTCGTTTTCTGTTTTTCCTCATCACTGCCTTGTATAAGAGAGAGATCACTTTCCTGGAACCTCCTTTTTGTGCCACAATGAACGATGGTCTCTCATTTAACAGGTGAAAGTAACCAGTGTTTGCAAGGGGAGAAACAGATTGATTAGAGGGCAAGAGAAGATTAATAAGCTACACTGGGCAGTTATGACAACCATTGTTTCACACATACCCAGTAGTGGTATGCCTTCCTAAATGCATCATTGTGTAAAAAATTGACCTAAAGCATATCATTACTCTTTTTTTTATATGTTTGCTCTGCTCTTAGGTGGATGCTTTCAACAATAATAAACTATTCTATTCTGATAACACTATATATATATATATATAGGAAGGGGGATGTGTCTGTGAATGTACCATCTATTTTCTTTTCAGAGTTGGCATCGGGATTTTTTTGTAGGCTACATCCACACTCATACATTTTAAATATTTCACTCAACTGTTTGGTAAATGCAAAAAGGACATGGACAGAGGGCTTAGAATTTCTCATCCACTGATTATTTGTATAAAATATTAGCTGGTTTATGAACCTGAGAATTCCATGGTCAAATATCTAGCACTATTACATTGATCAATAGTTAATTGTCAAAGACAAAGGGATGATTTCACAGTGATTTCATAGTAGAAGGAAATAAAAAAAAAAACGATGTAAAAGAGATTTGGATTGATCTATAACAGTCACTAACAATGCGTTTCTTTGCAAAGCAAAATTCTTCTATGCTTTCATGATGAATTTTCAACACAGATAACAGAACACATTACAAGAAATAGTCCAATAATAGATGCGTTTGTTATCCGTCTAGTTTTATTAACCTTGTATTTTTTATTTATTTATTTCAAGTTGCAGAAAATTGCCAATTGACCTTGATGATTCAAGGGGGAAAACTGAATTAAAAAGGCATTGATACCTTGTATTCAGTTGTCTGGTACTCAAGGCTATTCATCTGTTCTGCTTTGGTGCTGTTTTGCAATGGTGAGATTTCAGCTCCTGCATTGCTGTTTTCATTATCTTGAGGGCAGCGGAGAGGTTTTTTTTTTCCTAGCGACCTTTTAAACTTCCATTTCCAAGTCAGTGCATCAGCACGTAGAGATGAGGCATGCCCCCCTCTCACAAAACACGTACACTGTGGCAAAATCAACCACTTAGTGCCTGAAAGGGGCTGAGATGCTGTGTTTTTGCCTTTAGTCAGCTGCAAATTTTCTTTCTCTATATTTTTTTCTCAACTTTGTTGAGATCTATGCATTAACTGCCTTGAATAGCTTGTCTTACCTAGTGATTATTAGTATTTTGTGGCTCGCATTTCACATAAATGCAGACATTTTCCCATTATTGGACTTACAAATAGGAAAACGTGTCTTGAAAAAAACAAATTAGCATTGTTTAAACTATGAGGTGGCCTCTCCTAGTTTCCCAATGTGCAAGAGGTATCATTGTCCTGGTGATGAATACATGAATAACATATTGATTAAAGATTACACATTTCTGTTTTCAAATGACATACAGTCCTTTACCCAACATTCTATTTTATCTTAACTGTTTTCCTTTCTTTACACTACTAAGTTTATGTCTATCTCTTTCTCTCTCTGTGTGTCTCTCACACGCATACACAGAAAACCATATCAGTTTTGACACCTGTAAAATATGGAAGTAATGATGTTTAAAGTGAATGAACGGCTGAATGAGTCTGGGATAGGGCTATATAGTGTCATGTTCACCTTGGGGTCACTCATTCGATTCAGGGGCTGCTAGGTAGTGATCAGAAATCATTCTCATCTAATGGTGGAGTAGAGGAGGATGAACCAGGCGCCTCAATGGTCCCTGGGCTCTTGGGTTATTTCATAATACAGAATAAACCGTTAAACTTACAACTGATTCCTATACCTACTGCTGTAGTGAGCATATCCCTGGAAGTGAATTTAGTGGTGATGTTCGGCTTAATGTTTGAGTAAGTGTCCCTATAACCGACCTGACATTATTTTGTGCTTTTATCGTGGTGTTATATCATTCAATCGAAATTATTGGTGGACTACTTTCTTTTTGTATAGTACTGTTGGTATAATTTTTCATCTGACAGAGAATTTCTTTTTTTTTCTCTCCATCAAACAGACACGTGCAGAAAATCAGATGATTTACTGTTTTGGACTTGGAAATAACTGAATTTTTTTTTCCGTCTTATAACATGGTTTTCAACATCCAGGTACAATTACTACCCAACATTAGTTTAGGGATGACTATTTTTTACCGCATCAAACTTTTAATATGTGAAACACTGGATAGGGGATGATTTATTTTGTTTACATTGCTTATTGTTTCCATTTGTGACCCAATATCATTTTTTTATTTATAATTTTTTTTAATTTAATTTGGTTATTACAAAACTCAGCCAAATATACAACTATCTTGCAGCATGTGTATCTAAAAGTATAGTGGATTCACAGAAAAATTTCAAGCTTGCCAGTATTTCACTGTTTTCCCTGTTGTCTTCTCAAGCAAGGAGGCCTTGTGGGGGCTCGTGTATATTAGCCTATACAGTAGGGATCATGGGGCATTGAATAGGCCATGGCTCAGCATCTACTAGCCCAGACTGTCTATGGTTTTGTTCATGAGCACATTCTTATGAAATTATCTGTGATAGACTAATCTATAGTGAAGCCACAAATACATATGTCCTGGCCTACTGAACAGATGCGTATACATGCACAGGGAGACTTAATGAAACATGACAGAGCACACATAGAAAGACATACACATACTCACAGGCTTGGATCTACACCAGCCAAACTTTAGGCTGAAGTGACAAATGGTTTATGTATTTTGGAGCCAAAGGATGGAGGGTATAATCCTGGCTACTACACTGACACTCAGCAGAGTTCAGCGGACTTCACAGGTTCCTGTTGTGCCCAGCAATTTTCCCTCTCAATTCTAAGTTCCTCTAAGTCGCCATAACAAAGAATCTGCTCACGCGCTCTTCTCTGCCAGAAACAGCCCTCTGAGAAGTCATGCCTCTTCTTCCTTGCTGTAAACAACTTTGGGTGCTCAGTGCTCAAGTCACAAGTGAAGGTTAGGTTGTTCAATATATTACGAAATCCTCTATCATCGTTCTTGCGCACATTTGAAATGTTTACTTTTTTTAATTAACAATCCATGGAAACATATTGTTAAGATAATCATGTTTTGTACCACATTTTGCTACAAATTGGGACACAAAAATAAAGAACAATGGCCTGGTTTTGAGTTCAAAGAAATAATAACCATATTATTCTCTTGCCATGTTTTTTACATGGGTTCTTGGATCTTCATTTTGCTCTGAATTATCTAGTCTGATGCCAGCAGAACAGGGGCAGGGGATGACAATGGAGTGGTGTACTGCAGAAGACTGAAGGCTGTGCCAGCAGGATAAGAGAGAGCGAAAAACAGAGGAGGGTGGGGGTTTCATTAGCATAACTAGCAGGCTGCCCAGAACCTTTCTGGAGTGGCATGTTTACGGCACCATGCTTGGCAAGTGCACACTCATTTTATAGGGTTTATTAAGAAGACAAGGGGAGGCACAAGCAGGATTTGGAATATTGTCGCTGTGTGTCTTTGGATGTTTCTGCTCACATGTTTGTGTCTGTGCAAGAGAGCATCTGCTCCTTTTTGTGTTTAAGGTAGTTTGGCTTGCATGTGTGGGGTCTGGGAGAAGCAGTGCCTGGTTTCGGTGACTGTGTGGCAGCATCTCATCCAGCTACTTTTACATGTTTGTATTTTGGCTTAATTGCCCTTTAAACGCATCGAAATAGAAAGTGCATTCATAAGCCAATCCTTAAAAATCATCCCTCATTTCAGAGAGGCATAGAATGGGTCTCTTTGTTGTGCTCTGGCTCCTTTCATCTCTCTGAGGTCATTTTCACAGAGCAAACAGGGAGACTCATTATCAACCTGCACCTGAGAGGTCAGAACCTGAACTCTCCTCTTCCCTCCCTCCCTCCCTCTCTGTTCACCCCCACCCCCCAAAAACCCTCCCCAGCTGTGCCTCTGTTCAGTGCTACCCTGGTCCGCACTTGGGTTTATTAGTGCAGAACATCTTTTCCAGTGACTGAGCTTGCCCTTATTGTCTAGAGCGGTCAGGGTCAAGTCAAGGGCGCTCAGCCTAGATTGGAATCATTTGTCACATGGTCCCGGACTGGAGCTGATTTCAGCAGACGCCAAAATGAGGTACACAGTGGTTCCAACAACACCTCTGACACAAGGAGCAGGATAGAGCAGTGACCAACTACGCAGATGGCCCCTACATATAACATTGCTACTGCTTGCCAATAAAAAACACCCTCCTTTTTCCTTTTTGCTTGCAAATTTGAGAGGAATGAAAAGGGAGTCTGGGTTGAGAACATAAATGGAGCATGCTCTCTGGGTTGTCTGGATATACCTTCAAGCGCAGACCCGATTCTGGAACCTTTGTTTACCTCTTGACAGCCCAAAATTGCCTCAGGTGACTGTGATAATGACTACACCTTTCAAGTGTTTAAGTTTTTATTTTAAGTTTTTATTTTTTTCCCTTCTTCTCTTCATGGTCAGCAGGCACTTGGATGGACAATGTATCGTGCTGAGGTAGCATGTGGAAAATTACTTTAATATACCATATAGAATGGCTTATTGCTCTGGTCAATAGTACTTTACTGAAGACGGTGCATCCTGCCACTTGGGAAGGTTAGAGCTGTCAAAGGGCCACATTGACTGATACCCCTACACCCCTCATGAGGTTCGTAATGGTTGTGCATGTGTATGTATGTGTGGATGAGGGGACTGACTGACAGGCGAGTTATAAAGGTTACATATGACACACACTGTGCCATTAAGCCCTAGATTAGTTCACATTTTTTTTTCTTTAGATCAAGGTTTTTTTTTTTTTACATGGCACAATGGCATGTCAAGGTGACACTAAAAATGTTCCAAAATGAAAAACTGAAATATCAAATACTAATTCTGTCAAGAAAAAAAACATTGCATCAACCGAGTAATAGCTTTTCATCCCAACTAAGAAAGAAAGTTGGAATCGGAAAAATAAGGGCAAATGATACATAGAGCATCAGGCCACTTTAGCTTGTTTTTCCTCAGAGAGGGCAAGTTTGGAGGTCAAGGTTACAGAGCGACTAAGCACATAGCTCATAAACACCACAGCTGGAGGAATCATTGAAATATAGCCCTTTTGTTTTCTTGGGTCCCTAATTGGCCCTGGAAGCTTCTTCCCCTTCCAGCTCTCTCCTTTCTCCCTGTCTATGTCTCTCCTTTTTCTCTATATTTCTTTGCACATTTTTTTTTCTACCAGCGTGGTGCACTTTAGAGACCCAGACTGGAAAGGTTAATGACTTCTGGGTCAAAGGGCACACTTGTGGTCACAGAAATGATACACAAGGCAATAACTATGGAATAATATAAACAATCGAACGGGGAAATAACAGGCAGAGATGGACAATATTCATTGCTCATGTCCTTTGGTTAGCAGAAAGTGATCTAATAACAGTGTTACATTTGATCATTTTATGACCAGGTTAGGTATATCTGATATTTATCCATTTTGAAATTGATGGAAGGTCAGGAGAAGCCTGCATTTTTAGTTCCACACGAGAAGCAAAATGATAGTTTAACTGCTGTAAAGGGTCAGTAAAAGTCACTGATACAAATTGTTGTCCTTATAAAATTCATGGAAAATAAGCTTTTTTGTTGCTGACCACTCCATCATTACTCAGTACAATTGTCTCATTTGCTAGGTGACTTCAGTGTATTATTTTTTATTGTTATTTCTTAAACACTCTCAAGTAAGTCACCTGACCTATGACCAGGATTGCCCATGGGGTTTATTTAGCGAAGATCAAGGACTCCAGGGATTAGACTAAATGCATATTATATGTAATCATAGATTTTACAAGCAGTTTAACGAGCAACCGAGAGTAAAAGAATTTTGAACGGCTCAGCTTCTTCAAATGATTAGGATGAATTTATTTTAGGATTTTTGTTCATAAAGTGAATAAAACAATAATAATAATCATTTGTTTACTTTACCACCTTCCCACTGAATACTCATCGACATCCAAGTCCTGTATTTATGGATTTGCATTATTTTTATTTCATTACATAATAAACAGCAAACCTGCCAGTTTTAACACATGCTATGGATGCTATGTTACCAGATATAACACATTATTTCAGGCGGCACAGTGGCAAAGTGGTTAGCGCTTCGGCCTTACAGCATGAAGGAACCTGCTTCGATTCCGACATGGGGAGTTTGCATGTTCTGTGTCTGCATGGGTTTCCACAGTCGAAAAACATGCAGCAGGTTAATAAGAAAAAGAGTTGGCAAAATTGCCCTGAATGAGTGAGTGCATGGTTGTTTGTCCGTATATGTGGCCCTGCAATTGACAGCTGTACTTTGCCTCTCACCTGATGACCGCTGGGATAGACTCCAGCATTGCCCGCGACCCTGAGTGCAGGGTAAACGGATGACGGATGTGTAACACATTATTTTAGTCAAATACAGGTACTTACATTATGCTAATATTCATTAGTTTGATATTGGGGACACACCTCTTGAGGATTTAGCTGGAAGATGGCTGTTGTTCCTCCTGACTCAAAGCATGTATAGAGATAAGAAAAACAGTATCAGATCCAGTCGGAGATAGCAGGGCTTTTCAGTATAATTACCATGTTAACCCAGATGATTCCCTGATCTCTGCAAACATCAGGATGCAGACCTTGCCTGGCTGGCTTAGCCACGGATCTGTCACATGTCAATGTTTGACACTCAATGCTTGTAGCATGCTAGCCTGGCTTTTGGTGTCATCTACATATATTTTATTTTAAACCCTGTGTGTGTTTTAGTACACACACACACACACACACATACAAAAAACAAACAAATGAAACAATTGCATTTTCAAATCACAATTACAGTAGGGTTATAATGCTTGCTTTGTATTTTTTCCAGTTATACATTTTATTATTTCTTATCTCAGTTAGTGAACCTTTTTGCATAATTGTTTTGCTGTTAGATATTTACAATGGCCTTTTTTGTGAAAACCTTATGTTATAAAAAAAAAGGAAATTGGGGTTCTACAGATTTCTTGACTGTTTTTCTCCACTTAAACCTTTTTTTTTTAATCTACAGAACACAAAGTCGGGATATATGAGGTCTGAGACCCTTTCCTTCATTGAATGTTATCCCCTAGAATGTATGTGAGTGGAGATTCTGTCTTTGGTTGCTTGCTTCCTAAGCCTTATTGATCTGTGGGTGTTTTTTCTGCCCCATTCTCCAAAATCACTAAGCTTGCATCAATTCATCTTAATCTGTTTGCTCCTTAAACCTGGAACAAGGCATGTCTTGTTCCTGTTTGTAGGAGTCTCTCCGCTGGCTTGCCTCACATCCTTCCGAGCCGGGCTTCTCCTGGGTGGCAACAAGAGGCTTTTCACATTGAATCAAGTGTTATTGAGTTCCCCCACACACCTCTTACAATCCCCCTCCTCTTTTTCGTTCTCAGTCCCTTTTTCTCTCTTCCATCCACTTTTAACAAAGCATTTCTTTAATGACTGTGGGATTATGGGCCAACCTTTTTCAGCCAGTCAGTGGACTAGCCTGTAATCTGACCTCATTACATCCCTTTGACAAGCCCATGGGTCACCACAGAATGGCTATTCCTTATTCCTCTAAGAAGCCCAGCTTCAAACATCAAGATGACAGTCAATCCACCTAGTGAGGCATTCAGGCCCACCCTTCCTCTCTGAGATACCTGGTCACCAAGACATCAGATCCCTTAATCCTATTCCCTTACTTTAGCCCCTCCTTCATTACACCACAGCCAAAAAGAATCGGCTTTTGTTCAGAGATATGAAAAGACAATTGTGTAGGTCCATGCATGATGGCATCACTGACGAAGGGCTATTTGAATTTTAGCCTAATTATATGACACTGAAACAGCTGGAGTATTATTCGTCTTTCTTGTTTAGTTGACAGCTATATAAGCTTCTAACTCAGAGGATGCCATCATTAAATACTTGACAGCCTGTCTTTTAGGTCATCCATAATGTAATGCAAAATATGTTGCATGGTTAATATCAAGATTGAATTGCAATAATAAGCTATTTGCAGGTAAGCAGTGTTACACAGCTGTATACACAACTATAATGAAATGTTATCAACGGGTTTTGAGAACATTGTGTTACATTGGTATTTCTCTATTAAGTAATAGTTGAGGAAGGGGTCTCGAAAGCAACCATGTATCATTTACACACAGCTTTGGCCTTCTCTCCTCCATTTGTTATCATTTTCTTTCTAGCCTTATGTGATTCCAGTTCTCCCATCGGCAATCATTTCTTTTTGCCTCCATTTTTGTACCTCATCTGTGCCTCCCTCCATCCCCTTGCTCCCTCTGCATGTGTCCCTTCATCCCAGCAGAGTTTGAGAGGCAGGTGTTGACAGCAAGCTGGCATGTTGTCAGGTCTGCTATACAGGATTGTGCTGTTGCACTGTGCTTGAAAGGACAAGGGAGGCCAAGGCAGGTCCATTACATCACCTCCATCATGACTGATTGAGCTCAGGATGGGGGTCCATGCATGCTTATGAGCCGTTAACCTAGCCGGCCCATATGCCTTTAATACTGGAACAGATGTGGAGCACACACCCTGAGTTCTCTTCCCTCATTCTCCACATCTACCCTACACACTAACTCAAAATAACCCTTTCCTGAGCGAAGTACAGTGACTACAAGTTAGTTAGTTCATGAAAACTACCAGGCAGTTCATGAAAGCTACCAGGCATACAAATAAACTTGGTTAAGAAGGAGATTTTATTCTCCTTCTTGTGAGAGGCAGGGAAACTGATGAAGTGATAAAAAAAATCACATGTCCAGTAATTTCAAAGTCACTTTCATCATTACTTTTGAAACATAACTGAAGAAGTGATGAAGCATTTTTTTATTGAGAAATTGCAGTGTTCCCACACACTCTTAGGTTGTATATCTATGTAGTTCTTTGTGCATGGTAACAAGTGGGACATGCTGTGCTGTGTCCATGTGGTAATTTGTTGGACATGAACCAGTACCGACAACTGTGGCATACTCTAGTCAAGTAACTTTGCATTAAAACCTAATAAATGTTGGCCAGAGGGGCCAGAGCCAAGGCCATGGTGATTTTGGTTTGTCAATAGCATCCCATACCTTCTGCAGATGTGTGTTTTGTGTCTTTTTGGTCATTCCTGTGTGGATTGAAAAAAGTAAAAACTCATACCATTTGAACAAAGATCTAATTCTTGCCCATCAGTCTCTGAGCAATACCTTAACAAAACTCAAATGTAGCGGGTTGCTGATGAGACCATAGAAAGAAAAATATTAATCAATGGAAAAGTATCCGGAGGAAATCACTTAAGAATACTGAGGTTACACTCAGAAATAAGAGAAGGAAAAGGAAGTTGGAGAAATGAAAGTGCAGAATGATATGATTGAGGAGCAATGGACGGGAAACAGCAGGGGTTGACTTATATCTCTTCAATGGCATTCTGCTCCTGTCAGTTGTGCCAGTGCAGTTCAGATACAGCCAATCAGTTCCTGAGGCCTTTGGCAGCTATTTCCTGGAGAGGGATTACCAACAACTCCTATTGGGTGGGACAAGGCCTCCCAGTCTGAATTCATCAGCAACACGGCCCGCGAGATGTAGGAAGCAGGTTAATAGATACTCATCAGACATCTGCCACTGGGTTACTGTCCAATAATCTTCTCCCTGGATCTGCTGCCAGCAATTGATGACCACATTTTCCCCTAAACCCTTCAACCCTCTCTCTTGCTCACTCCCCTCCTCTCCTCCTCCTGTCCTTGCTGTTTTTTCCCCCCAACTGCTCTTGTGAGTGCACAATGTTAGACTTAGACTACTGCATCTTGGACAGGTCTGTGGCTGATTATTGTGTAGAATCATTCAAATATACAAATTTCTCATAACACTCTACCACCATATTCAAAAGCACCATTCACCTCTTACTCTTCTATTTTGCAGCACACTTTTTCCTTTTTGAAGAGCCATATCTGATGGACACTGGTGACACATTTGGCAAGGTGGCTCTGTGTTGTTGCCTCCACTGTCACAGCAGAGTAGTCCCCATTCCTCTACATTCTCCTGGCTCCAATACACTTCCTGCTCACATCATTAGAGAATGGCCTTTTTTTCTGTAATTCTCATTTTGTGTTTTTTTTAAACCATAATAGTGCTTTTAAACTCTCCTCACATTTTGTCCCTGTAATAACCAACTGCTACAAAATAGTTGGATAATTAATGACTCCCAATTCATGCAAAATCAACAGTTTTGTTTTTGACAGACTAATTCTGACAGTAGACGTCTCTCATTAGTTTCCCTCTATTACTCATAACCTAACAAGTAGGCCAGATGGCTCTTAACTCATACAGATTATTTGAATACAGTGTACTTTGGCTGATTCGTGCAAACATCTTATCTTTCAGGAGAGAGATACAGTATTTTAGACATTTTTTAAAACTTAGCTCGATGTATTTACTTGTTATTGTATATGGAAATTATCCGACCTTCGATAATCTAACTACCATAAATTGTTTTAATCATTAAAGTGTCATTAACGGAACTATTTTGAAAACAACTTTTTCATTCTAATTACTGGTAACTAACTGCCCTAATGATACTACTTTTTTAAAGCTCTAGTTTAAAGCTGTAATGTTTTTTTTTCCCTCCTGTTCTTTCGTAATCTGCCCTACTTAGGCTATACAGGGTCATGAGGAAGAAGCCAATCTTGGCGGGCATTTTGCAAGAGGTGTTATTCAACCTCACCAGGTTGCAAGTCCATCACTGGGATCATATATAGGGATAGGGAACTATTCACAGTCACATTCATGCCTTTGAGCAATTTAGACTGTCCAATTAATCTAACTGGGATGTTTCTGGTCAGTCCCAGGAAACCTAGCCCCTGGAAAAAATCCACGCGGGCACTAGGAGAACATGATAACTCCACACAGAAGGACCCCAACCTGTGCTTCCCCAATTTATATTTCACCTTCAATGCTGCCAGTAGCTCTCATTACAAAAAAACAGCTACAGCATGTTTTCTTATTGACTATTCAGCTTAGCAATCAGTATTGCACTTGTGGGCATATAATGGTGCTTCTAATGATTACAACAACATAACTCTAGTGTAAATCATGTGGCTCCTCACTTATTGACTGTTTTCTCAACCAGGTTCAGAGGGCAAGGAGAGAGTGAGGCTCCCTAACTGCCAGGTTATTTATGACTTTTCCTCCCCAAAGTTATTTTTCTTTCTGTGATTGCAGAGTGGTGTGTTAAAGCAGACGTGTCAGGAGATTACTCAGCTGGTCGTCAAGTGCACATGGTCAATTTGCCATGATGAGAGGCACTGGATCACACAAGCCCTGGAATCTTTCAGTGGATTCTCTTGGGGAATACTGCGTGTACACACACACATATACGTAGGATGCCAATGTGGTAGTCATTTTGGCCGCCAAAATCAAATGAAGGTTCAATCGTTTCCACATTTCTTAAGATAACATTATGAGAAGGAGAAAGATCCGAGGGCTTGGGCAATCAACCTTGTTATGTTTGGTGAAGTTGCTGTGGAAGGAGAAATAATGGGGTCATAAGATGAAAGGTGAGACATGTGAAAGAGCAGTTGCAGGGTTCAAACATGGGACAGTGACACTACTTTCTGACTTCCATTAACGTGTACAGTTTACTGCTGTCAAAGGCAGACTGTTTCAGATGCCTATTGGCCACTCCTCACAGCAATTACTCCAATTTGACCTAATAACTTTTGTAATTACTAGAAAAACAGGAGTAGAGGGGTCAGTAATGTAAATTTTAGCATGCCATGGACATGTTTGAGCAGTTACATAAAAATAATACTTTTGGAAATGTAATCCATAAATGAATTATAGGAATGTCAATATATGTATTCCAAATTATGTCTGTTATAGCTGTTGACCTATCCTTTGCTGTAAAGCAGTTAGTTACCATAGAGGTTTTAGGAAATTCCTTGATCTGTGACAGGGGCGTGGTTACTAAACCTTATTAATACTTTGGGACTCTTTTGTACTAGTGGTCTGTAATATACAAAGATACAATGAATACAAGCATGTGCCCAATTTGAGGTCTCCAAGGGAATTGGTACTTGTAGAATGGGCAGCAGGGCGTTGCCGCTCTTCACAGTTGAGCTCTGCCCAGCCATGCCGAACCTCCCTGCCTTCATCTCCTATCTGGCTAGCCATCCCTTCTCTCCTAGCAACAGAATAATGATGTGAGGAACATTACAGTCAATATGGCTAATTCTGGGCTAATGGAGTTCAGATAGAGGACCGGCCATCTACCCATTAAAATAGGCAAGAGTTGTTATGGCACAATTAAGAACAAGGGAGGTTGAACCTTGAGAGCTATACTTATGAAATTCAAATTGGCTCTTCATTTTTGTAATGGACATCATTCAATTAGACTTCTCAATGCCCAAGAGGGGATGTGAGCCCTCCAGATGATTTTGGCCAGACATTATAAGTGCAGTTTTATGTTTTGTTGGGATTGTAGTAGGGTGTTATGCAGGGTTTGCAGACGGTAGATTATTCCTGGACTTTTGCATTTCTTGATGAATGCATTCATTGGCGAACAAAAAAGTTGGCTGTAATCTTGGTCACAGTCTGCCTGAGCCTTTAATGAGGGACTTTTTGTCACGATGGATCTCCATCTAATCCTCAGTCAGAAGTGAAATTCCTCGTCAGCAGTCAGCACTTCCCAACACAAAAGCTTGCTGCCGCAGAAATCCAGGAGCCAAGAGATTTTCAGTGTTGCCATATCTGAGGCTTCGTTTACATGTTCCATGTTCAGATTGGCCTTTGCTTTGGCCACATGAGTTGCTACATTCCTCACTCTGGATGGAAAACCCAGTCTTTCTCTGACTTCTAACTTTGGCCACCTTTCAGCTGTGCAACAAACTGGATTCTCTTGAATTTCTCCTTTACCTAATGTTTCTTGATTGTCCTCTTCCCTCCCTTTGTGGCTTTCCTCATCAGATTTATTCCAATAGGAAAATTACATCTTCATTTTTTCTTAAATTCATATCACATTGAACTCTGGTATATTTGTTGAACAAAAATAGCAACAAAAAAAGGAAGCAAACAAAATTGGAACAAATAACATGAAACAGACCTGGAAACAGAAAGTTTTGAATTGTACTCTTTGATTCAGTATGTCAACAATTTACTAATTAAGTCTTTTTTTTTACTAAAAAATTATATTTTGGATTCAATATCAATTAATTGTGCTCAATTCTGAATATATGTGTTATACATGACCTGGGTGCCTCATATCATGTTTTTGGAGTGTTTGACAGGCCAAATATGAACACAGGGTGTATCGTACCCAGGGTCCCTGGAGGTTCCATGGTGATACAGAATAGGCAATGGGCGTTTCTCCTTGTTCACACTTGATCTCTGCCCAGCCATGCTGAACTCCCTTGGCCTTCCTCTCATCTAAGAGCATCATCTCCTCCTCAATGCCTACAGCGGAGTAATGGAGTGAGAAACATTTGGGTCACAGTGGCTAATAAAGGGCTAATGGGGATCAAAGAGTTACCCGTCCCACTTATAAGTATTAAGAATGCAATTGTATGACAGACTCTTAAAAGATGATCGACGGGGAGTGTCCAGTATCCCCTGATTTAACTAGGGTCTGAACAGCTCTTGTATCCTAATATCTACTTATTTAATTTCTGACTTTGTGAGGTAGCAATTGTGTGAATTTGGAATTAAATATTTATTAATTGTTGCTTCTATGTCATAGGGCAAGAGGTGATATATACTCTGGACAGGTCTGACTTCAGCCCCACTGCAAGCCTGAGTGCAGGATGAGTGTTATAGATTATGAATTACTTTATTGCTAGTTTATTTCAACTCATACACTTTTGTGTGCTGATTCTGCGTGCACAAGACCACCTGTCTCCTCTCTCTGAGTTTAGCAGGCTTAGCTAGGATTGCGTTAAACAGTTGTATAATAATTGTAAGCTAATAATGTGCGCATTTGAGCCTTTTAAATCCCCTGTCCTTAGAAGTTGCACCAAGACTGTATCTCTTCCTGGTCAGTAAGTAGAATCGGAAGGCCATTATTAAAGATAGAGGTGTTAGCCGTGCTGGGCCGACCTGTATTGATTGTGTGTGAGAGGACGCTGAGCGGGGGAGAAGGACTATTTGCTTTAAAGTTCAATGGTTCTTGACTGCTGTTAGTGTTGCAGCCACAGGAGCAATCGATATTTGGACAGGGACCCGCGTCATGAGACACACTCCCCATTTAGAAACATAATAATTCTGTACTGTTTCCCCACAGTCAGAGCTTAGGTTTGTGTTTTTTTTTCTCTTTACCCCTCCCATACCTCTCAGTTGTCAAGTTCTCCCTTTGCACCTTACAAGGTCCTTTCTTATTTTCCACTGTAGGCTTGGTTTTAGCATGGCGTGGAAGAATCAATGTGAATTGTAATTATAGATGATACACGTGGCTGGAAGGGTGAGATAGAGAGAAAACACAACAGAATAAAAGGCAAACAGTCATTTGCTGCAAAGGTAGGTGTCACATTGTAACTGATTATGTAAAGAACACAATGATGGTGTTTAGTGTGTGTTTATGCATGTGTGCCTTCACCCCCTTTTCCCTATGAAAAAAAAATATATATAATGAAATATTCCTACTGCATTTCTTGGCAGAGGTTCAAGTGCTGAGGGGAAAGAAAGAAAAAGAGTGTGATTGTTTCTAGTTCAAGGTGTGTAATGTACAGAGGCGTACATACATAATGGAGTATTGTCAGGGGGTTAGTGTGAGGATATTAATGGCTTGGTTTGCCCATGCTATTTGGCGCATTGTCGCTCCCAGATGGGAACCGTGAGATGCAGCTGTGGACTGTTCTAACTATCTTACACCCAACACTCTGCTTCACCATGGCCCTGATAGAGGTCACTCTCCTCAGAACGGGTGCAAAAGCCTTCTTTTTTTTTGCCATGTTGTACCAAATACATCCCTCTTTCTTCCCTTACCCCCACTTTCCCCCCTCACCCCCTCAGTTGGTAAACCTAAATGCCCTGCCTTGCCTCATTGTGTCTCAAGCGTTCACTCTCTTTTTTAAACCCATTCAGTGTCTCTGCTCATCCCTCTGTTTAATCCCTTTTCTAACCATATGCATATGTATAGCCACACTATGTCTGTGCATATATTTTCACGAGAACCCAACACCCCCTACCCCGCACTGCCCTTAAAAAGTCCTACTTCTGCCAGCAATGTTCCCTGTGTCCCCCTATTTAATCTATTCATATTTGAAGATGTTTCACAGGGTTTGAACTCATCATTTTCTTTATGCGATGCAGTTATGAAGCAGTTCCTTAAAGAGACTGAACTGGAGCATCTAAATATTTAACAAAGAGGTCAAAGATATTGTAGAAAGCTAAAATTTGAAATGCAGATAAAGTATGTGTGAACAGGGAAAAGTTGTTGGATGTCTCAAAATTAGAAGATGCTTGAGGGAAGATGTCCTGTGGAACAGGACCGCTGCAGCAGGATGAAGAAAGACGAAGTGAGCGGATCGAGGCTGCAGTACAGAATATTGATTGCATTTTACAAAGCCTCCACAAGAGGATGCTGCTGTACAGTCCATTCCAGACCCTTTATTTAGAAGGGGAAGAACAAAAAAAAAAAAAAAAAACCATATATTTGTACAAATATTCAAACTTCCACTGATACTCTTTCAAAAAAAGTTATGCACTTATTTTCAAGTTGCCCAACCTGAAAGTTAAATGAATTGTCCTTGCACTTCTCCAACTACTGCTATTGTCCTTGTCTGACAGTAATTACATGCTAAGCTGTCAGTGACATCAAGCAAAATTGACTTCAGTGTTCAGTTGCTTTGTCAATCTATCCATTTTCTTTAGTGACATTATGTTTCAGAGTGAAATCTGGAATGGAGCACAGTCTCAGCTGATGAAATAAAGAAGTGTGAAATAATGAATGTAAGGGGATGTCTATGAACATCCCGGTTCTTCTCGTTCGGTAAAGGGAGTGGCGGCGTCCGGAAGTAGTACCTGCCTTGTGTATGGATCTCTCTCCATCACTTATTTTTCTTGCACTTCACCCTGGAAAACCCACTCCCTTTCTATATCCATAAATAATTTTACATCTCCTGCCATGATTAACATGGAATGCAGCAAAGTGCAGCAGTAGGATATACTCATAATGACATTTGAACTACGATCCCCTCCCATCATGCCC
Source organism: Fistularia tabacaria (assembly GCA_901007705.1). Classification (NCBI taxonomy): domain Eukaryota; kingdom Metazoa; phylum Chordata; class Actinopteri; order Syngnathiformes; family Fistulariidae; genus Fistularia; species Fistularia tabacaria. Next base: position 88,826 of record CAAKHD010013787.1, on the reverse strand, counting down.
ACCATGATACCAGCCTGAGGGCACACAGAAGGGCTCATGTACCATCTCCTGTGATTCCTTTAAGCTTAAATGAATACTACAAATAATCAAAATTAGTGTGTGTCCTCGCTTAATAGCACGGCACAAATTACATATTTTGCAGTGTAATTCCCAGCATTGTCACATATGTTTTTTGCCAGCAATTTGCTTCCATTTTCACGAAATAAAGGGAAGCAAATATTTTCTTTGAAACATTAGAATGATAACTGTCTTCACAACACCCTTTCTCTACATAATCCACTTGTTATTGGGAGTTGTTTAAATAGTGGTAATTACTGATCTTTTTACTCTGCATTCCCTTCCATTTACAAGCTGTGTGTCTCCACCTCTCTTCCCCACAGTCTCTTTTCTTGCACTACAATTGTATGCTGCTGTGGTGTCTGTTGTCATGGTGTTCAGAGCCCATGCCAGATGTCATAGTTAACTTTGAGAGAGGAAGAGAGAGAGAATCATGCTAGAGGCTATTTTGTTGTCAGTGATTTAGATGAAACAGAGAGATGTTAAAATGTTAGACTTGCCCCACAAAGCTTCCCCTTTCTCCTGCCTTTTTTTGTTTTTTGAGATAGTAAATTTACCTTGAGGGAAAGCAGCCTTTTACTCTGTTGAATACAAGCGCTATGGAAACTACATTTGAAATCAGCATGAACAAGGAGATATCAGAGGAGAACACAGAATGGCAAAGATAAAAATGTATTTATTTTCCTTTAATGTCATCTGAATAGGAAAAAAGAACTTGGGACAGGAGTGAAAATTAATTTCTGCATGAGAAATAGCATGTTCTCTATTTAACCTTACTTGACATTTTCCATTAATACATCAGCAGCTTTTGGGGCACTTATTATTGAAGTCAGTTCGGGTAGCCGTATTAAATGAGGGCATTCTTCTCTCCTCTTTACATGCTCGATTCCAGATTCTATCTTTTCTTTTTTTTGTACTTTTTTTTTCAAGAAAATGCAGTACAAAAAGGTTTCCGGTTCATTATTGTATGAAATGCTTGGTCTAGGAAATTGAAATTTTCAATAAAAAAATAAAGAACTAATTTCAATTCCTTAAATTTAATATTCCTCTGATTTTTGTGTTTAACGCTTCCTAATTACAGAACAAAACAGAGTCAAAATTAAAATCAAATTGTTCAAGAATATATTCTTAAACAGGAACACATGTATACTTCACATAGTTCAGTCTGTTTCATAAATCACTGTACATTTGATCCCTCTAAACATTGGCCAATTAGAGAAAAGAAGCTTATAATAGTCTTCTGTCTTGATAAGACTCATATCTCCGACTCATATTAAGTCCAACATGGTCCTATAAATTCATGGATAATAAACAATGTTATTCATGACACAACAAGTTGGACGATTGGATTATTTTTAACATATGCCCAGCTATAGCTTAAATCAAATTACTACTACCTTCTTTGATAATTTCAAACACACCAATTTTGTTTATTTGTATTAATTCACACAGGAATTCATCACAATATGAGAATAAAAGAAAGGACATTGGTTTCTTTACACAATTGTCAAATTATGTTTATTATGTTCTAAATATGTTGATTTTTTTATATGTACGGAGGGGAGCTGCTGTGTGTGAATCAGACTGTAACATTTTACAGTTTGGCAATTATTCATCAGCTAACTTTTATTGTTTTAATTTATGGGAAGGCAATTTTCAGTACCAGCACTGTGGTAAACATCGTTAATCAAAATACATTATTATAATGAAGCTGTTTTAAAATGTTTATTAAAGGAAATAAAAAAGGGGTTACCCTTGCTTTGTGCATATTTCCATTGTTGTGGTAATTAATAGCTAAACTGAGTGTTTATTTGCCAATGCTGATGAGAAAGGAGTGCCAGGGCATGGAAAGTAGCTGGACTATAAATTTAACAAGGTAGGCTAAACCTTAAGTGATGAACTATGTGTAATGTTATTAGAGTTGTCTACAACAAAAGCACCTTACTACCGTACACTGTGTTTGAGATGACAGCCAATTAAATCCATCGATGTAAATGACCAAACCTGTTTGGCCGGTTTTCACTGGACAGTGGGTGGCCTGTGAATTTTATATTTTTATGTGATCGTGGATAGTTTGTGTGTGTGTGTGTGTGTGTGTGTGTGGGTGTGGGTCTGTGTGTAACAGGTTGAAGTAAATTAATTTTGAATCTTTTATCACCAGAATAAAGGTCCCTTCAACTCAGTTGCATCCTTGTTACTGCACAAATATAATTTGACCAAACAAAATTATGTGAATAAAATATTAAATGGAGCTTATCATTGTGTTGCTCAGCCGTCATCCCTCTTTAGCCAGTCTACAAAATACAATGTGTTGTACCAGGACTGTATTCACAAAACATAAAATCCAACCTGGTTGGTTTTGCATCACGTTCTGACAGCATCCTCCTGCCCCCTCTCTCCCTCCGCCCAGTGCAGAGATGAGAAATCACCCATCACTACCTCCTTGAGTGCCATTTGTTAATGAAGGCCAAAGTGTGAGATGATAAATATCATTGAAGAGGAATGGCACATGTAAGTGATCTCATTTAGGAGCATTACATTTGAATTTATCGGGCTACTTAGAGGGGACAGAGGGGCCATGACTCTGAGGTAGAGGAGAATGGCTCAGATGAGTGACTTATAATGGACACTGGTGTTGGGACAACTTAGTGCCTTCACCAGGACTGTGTGCATGTACTGACTGTTAGATTTGCATTTTTTTTTTTTAATGGTGGTTGAGAAGATAAACAGTCTTTATTAATCCTCTTGTAATTCTTTCTTTTATCCTCACCGCTCCAATATAGGCACCATTATTATGAAGACGTAATGTTAGCCTTGAGTGATAACACTTCTCTAAACAGACAGTACCGCAATTTTCGAACAAAGCAGAACTCTGGAAATAACACGGTTTCACATATATTGCCAGTCAAGAATTTGTCAAACATTTTCAAATCATCGTCATCATGAAACAGTTTATTAATGTTAAATCTCTTAAACCTGATACTTTCCAAATGAAACAACATGAAACTGTTTATTAAACAGGAATTGATTTGTGTGTGGCAATATTTGAGGATCAGTTTTCTCTCAATTTCAGGCTCCCTTTCTGTATATAATCCGGACATCTGAGGAAAGAGCTTTGCAGAATTAGTTGCCTGTTTGCTTGTTTCATGGTTAATTTATGATTCCTTTTGTTGCATTAACTACACCCATATTGTGCAGTTAACTATTCAAAAGAGTCCTAAAGTATCTATAAACATTGGCAGGGTAAGGCACGAAGTAACAGACCTGTAATATTTCCAACTGGGTGAGAACATTTGGATTGCTGAAGATGAACAATATATTCATTCCTTTTCTTGGCCCAGATGCATTTAGTAAATGCACTGCCGGGTTGGTAAGAGGGATGTTGACAGAAAATCAAAAGCAATGTAGCAGCAGCATCCTATAATGGAGACTTAGCTCTACTTTACACTCCTCTAACAAAGATCTACGATTTGAAAACAATCAATCCCTTCATGGGAGCTTGTTATTTTCTCCCATAATAAGAGTAACGCCTTTTCATCATTTCTGCATTGCACTGATTATGTCTACATTGTACATATAAGTATTTGTGGCATACATGCGAACAGAAAAAAGATAATGTAGCAAGGTTTTGAGACTCCCACAGTTTGTTGTCCCTCCTTTCATTTCTTCATTGAGTTGTTTGGGCTATTATCGAATGGTCTTTACAATTTAAAATATCCCCGGAGCATATCAGTGGTTTGTTATGAGGATGCCGCAGTGTGGAGAAGGCAGTTTTCCTCTTTCATTCTGAGTATGAGGTGTATCTTCATGTAGCCATGTAAACAGTCAAATATGTATGTACATATGAATATATGCACAAATAATATGTGTGTTTTTCTAGTAGTCTCTGTTTGCAACTTGTTGGCCTTGTGCATCATACCTGTCATTGCTTGGAAGTGCCCCTCTGTAGTCTTTTCGTCCTGTGATGTTAATTTGATGAATGAATAGATATTTAACATTTTTATAGTATTTTTTTTATCTGTTGGATTGAACATATGTACACAATTGCTGTTAATCTGCTAAACCGACAGCTGATGAGGCTCATTAGCTTTGGTCAATGGTTCTTGTTTACACTCAGTTGACTAATGGAAACCTTCATTTTTAGAATCAAGAAATGCACTTAAGACGATCCTGTTTCCCTCTTCTTGCCAGGCCCATGCTTATGGTACAATGTCTATTAGGCCCTGTTACGTTTCTTCTCTCAAATGACCGTTTAACCGTCTTTTCTGTACCTTGACGCCTCGCCTGTTATTACTACTATTGTCTCTCTTTCTGTTGTATACATGTGTGAGGCTGGGCCCTTTAATATGCGGAGAGCTTTTTCTAGGCTTTCCTACGGGCACACTGGTCTGTGTTTACCTCAGTCAGAATGCCTCCTTTCCACAAGTTTGACATGCCTTTTTGTTGCCATGGTAAGCCCTCCCTTAAAATATATATTTTTGCTTTTGGCCTGGATGGTTTTTATCTCTGTGGTTTAGAGCCTGTTGCCCCCAGGGCCAGATTTAAATGTGTGTGGGTCTTCAAGGATTTTTCTGCAGAAAAGCTGTTTGGATCGCAGCCTCGCCGCCATACAAGTGCGACCGAATTGTGTCATTTTAGGTTTTTGAGCCATCGTTGGAACCAAAGGAAAGTCCAAAAGAGAAGCAAAAAACACAAGACAAAAGCTGATGAAAATGGACCAGATTGGATTATGTCAGACTTGGCATGTGCCTGGTTATGAGGGAAGTCTTCGTTCTGTCTTATCACATTCTGCCTTACAGCTAAATGAATAAAAAAAAGGCAAAGAACAGCCAGGCTCCTTGAAAAACAACAGACAGATCGTAACTGTAAATACTGGCTTAAAGAGGAGTGGGCTTTGCATGATTTTCGGTCACAAATGAGGAAGTGAGAGGAGGTAAGAAACATACTGTATAACTCCATAAACTTTGAGAATATGGACTACATGGAAGCAGTTCTCGACTGTTAATTTTTTTCAACGGTTCTGATGACATTATTAGCTGATAAGCCAATCTATTTGGTTTTTTTCTGCATGCTTTACCACATGCTTAATTAATAATTAGCATTCACCGTGGGTCCAGAAGGCATTGCCGTATATTTGCAAAACTTCCTGTCAAGTAAATTATGTATAAAATTCATCTATCCATCCATCGTCTGCTGCTTATCCTACTCAGGGTCACGGGGGATGCTGGAGTCCATTCCAGCTGCCATTGAGCAAGAGGCTGGGTATACCCTGGACTGGTCGCCAGTCAATCGCAGGGCCACATGTGCAGACAGACAACCATTCACTCTGTCATTCGGGGCAATTTTTTCCAATTTTCCAATTAACCTGCTGCATGTTTTTTGGACTGTGGAAGGAAACCAGAGAACCCGGAGGAAACCCACGCAGACACACGGGGAACATGCAAACTCCACACATAAAGGTCCCCTGTCGGAATCAAACCAGGGTCCTTCGTGCTGTGATGCTGAAGCACTAACCACTGTGCCACCCTGTATAATTTATGTATTATAAATGACTGAACACTTAACAATTTCTGATTTCTGAATTACAAAACAATCATCATTTTTCTTTTTGCCCATCATCTCTTAGAAGATTGGGTATTCAGCCCTTCATTTGCAAGGGGAATGTACGATAATAATGATGATGATAACTATGTCAACGAAAATAATGATGATAACACAAATAATGAGCATAGTACAAAGTTGGACCATAACATTGTGACAATGTCATAGGAAGTGTGACTAGCTGAGTCAGTTTTCTGAAGAAAATATTGCATGTCTTATATATTTCAAATATCAATATTAACATCCTTGCATACAGAATATGGAGCAAATTGTTTGTCTATAATGCCAAGACAGATGTAATGTTTGTAATGACAGATGTTTCCCTTTCTTTCTACAGCACGTAATATCTGTTTCTGTATGAAAATAATTCCTCTACACAGATGATCTCTGAGCTTGGTCAACATCACAGTGAACCTCTAACTAGACTTCGACATGTTCCGAAGTCCTTGTTTAGCACCTCTATCTGTGTGCGCATGGTGTGAGCTGATGCCTACTGTCAGCTGGCATAAGGGACGAAATGGGCTGGGGTCTACGTCAGAAAACGTCCTTTGAGAATTTGACGTTTGAATGCAAGAAGCACACTTTGAGGAGGAAAAAAAGAATATTGAAAACCCTTTTACACAGCAGTTTCATGCCGGGACTATTATACCATTATTACACTTTGCGGTCTTAATGAAAAGGCATTTATGTAGAAACGTGAAACACATAGTCTGTTACTGAGCAGCACTGAAGGTAGTCAAACCACCATATGGCAATCTGTGTGAAAGAGAAGGACAAAAGAAGACTCGAGACCACTGAAACAATTGATAGTGTTATTTTTACATATTGTGGCATTTTGGCACAACGATAAAACACTTTATGGATTTACAGGGTGGAGTGACAATTTTGCTGGCTCTGTGTGGTTCAATGTAAAACAAATGTCATAATTGTTCGGTTGTTGTAACAGCACTTGTGAAATCTCTTTATGAAACGGGCTTGAGTCAGGACTTAACTAAAAACAACAATCTGGTATTCTGCATAAATGGTAGCTGGAATTTTGGTTTATTTGCTTTTCTGTATATTAATTACTGATTCATGCCATCAACTGTCAATGGCTCCATTGGGTAGAGAAACCATAACCATTTTCTTTTCACAAGACGAAGCCTTATCACCACTCGTCTGTTAATTATACATTTAAAGCGAGGGGCAATAGCTCAGCAGTGAAACACTTTGATTGAGCCCTTTGAACTCAAGCAGGAAAGAAATCTGTTCTCTAAATCCTGGTTGGTATGTGATTATTGTAGCCAGAGGATACAGACCTCTGTGTCCATCATCTTCAAGTAAACTGACTGCACCACCATTCTAGATGCAATCATGTTTGTGAGCTGAATTGCAGGACCTTGAACAAAAATAAATAAATTTACTGAAGATATGGTTGAGAAGAAGGTGTGAATCATTCATCTGCGAATGTGGATCTGTAGAGCTCTTCCAGCTGGTCTTGACAGCCTCAGGTAATGTCAACTGCCTGGTAAAACATTGTTTTGATCATTGATGAGTCATTCTTCCCCATTAACAAAGGTCCTGCTCTTGGCTTGCTCTTCAACTACCTTACAGAGTTTGTCTTTTTATCAGACGGCAATTGGCTTGGAAGTTAAATGTTCAATAAGTATGTATTGTGTGGCATAGTGGGTTTGATAGGTATCTTCCACCTGAGTACATGAAGTCAGCATCTGAAACATAGCATAGGTTGTGCAAAGATCGACATTAGTATGCGGCAAACTCAAAAATGCTCAAAAGCAACAAATCACAGTCTCTAACTGGAAAAAAAACCAACCAAAAAAACCATGGTCCCAATTTATCACCTTTGATTGGTTAACACTCGGACACTCAAAATGAAACCAATCATAATTTAGGAGCTGTTCTAAATGCTATTGGCCATCTACATCTAAATGTTTAAAAGTCAAGTGAAGGAAGGAGGCAGTTAGACCTGAAGTTATGTCCTCTAAGGGAACTTCACAAAGATCCTCCCACAGATTTATAGCCACTTACCTTGGAGCCTGAGTAGATATTCATAAACATGGATTCAAACAAAGCCCCCCATTCACTATCCTTGCTTGTAAATAAATACAGATATGCCTCTTTTACAGACAGCAGCAATCTAAAATATTACCACCAGCATAATTTTACCACATACATTAATATTTTATGGCACACTGTATTTTACTGCATTGAATCTTAAACTTTCATTGCTGGCCCCAAGGATTTTATTCTTTAGGAGTCTGTATCATTATTAGAGAAGATGTACAGCAGGTTCAGAGAATGATGGCCTGCTTTTGTACTGTTCGCATTTTCATAAATAACATTTTCACAAAGTCACAGAAGTCAGCCCTCCCAATTTACTTTGGGGGTGTCTTTAAAAAAGTGATTGACTGATACATATATAAAGATATATACCGACGCACATATACATCCATACATACATATATATGACGAAGATGACTTATTTACATATATATGTATATAAGTCATCTTCGTCATCTTCCCAAGACTTAGTAAAGAGCACCATCTAATCAGGAAGTGACGCAAACTACAACTGTACATTCCCATGTCATTCTAGTTAAGGCATTGCAATGATACTATGTATCACAATTTGCAGTTTATTTTATATAATTCGTAAATTATTCAGTGAATGAATCATTTCATGAAGGGCTTGTATTCTGATGGCAACAAGCTATTAAAATAAACTTTGAGGTGTTTAGTTTTGGTGTCTAAAAAGTAAAACCCAACCTGTACGATGTATGCCTCATTACGATGGAAATAAACTCCCCACATCTGCATATGTGCGTTTACATCTGTGCTGGTGTATATGCCTGTGTGGTAATTTAAGTGCTTTCAGTGTCAAAACAAGTCTAATGAGCGAGCACAATAATTATCAGCCGTTTTGCTCTCACTTAAGCTAATTGAGGCTTTATATTAGAGGCAAAATGCCTGCCTATGTACAGTTTTACAGGTACCAAAATGTTTTGCCAGCAGATAAAAGTGGGATTATAATTCAGATTTTTAATTTGTACATGTCAGTGTTTTAATATCCTCCTATCTTGGACCAGATGTGAGGCCCTGATCAGTTCTCATTTTTTTACATTTTTATTTCCAAATATACATAATATTTACAGCAGTTTCAAAGTCAAAAAGTACAGTATAAAAATAATATCTGTATTAGTTGTGTGTGGGTTTTATCTATGACAAACTGCAGAGTGACAAAAAACACATTTTCCGCTCCATAGATTTAATTTTGATTCATGGCTTTATTATAATGTATTATATACGATTTAAAGACTAACCATAAATGGAAGATATTTAAGATAAAATTCATTGCTCTTTAAATTCTCTCAGCAGTTTTTCTGTAGTCTATCATGTTTCTTTCACTCTTCTTCCATTCTTACTTTGGTTCTTGTATTTGAAGGGCTTTGTAAAATTCCTGTCTTATCCAGGTGAGTAGGAGTTGATCCCCAGGCCCTTTACTCTTGTCAGGAATCTCTCAGGCTATTGGGCTCTCCTGGGGCCCTGTTTCACAGACCAAATTGATGTCTTCTGCTGGAAATGACACTTTCAGCAGGATTTGCCATTCTAAACCATCTCAAACCCATGTGATCTCACCTATTCATTCTCCGAGGGATTGGCTTGAAATGTACCATGTCTTCAAAAGCCAATGGGCATGGTATGCTTGAATGAGACCCTGCTATATATCACACCAAGAAAAAAAAAAAAATCTAATGCTTGTAATGTAGAAAAGTATTGCTGTGAACAAAGACTGACACGCCAATGAATAATTAGGTATTGCCTGTGGGAGGCTAAAAGAGAATGAAACTAAATCAATAACCACATGAATCTTTTTGTGCAGGTGCTTGTCTATGGTGAGTTTTATCCTGTTCATAGCAGTCTGGCTCTGTCCATCCTTGGAGACAGACACAGGTGTTATGATAAGTATATAGAACTCAGACTTCGTCATCATTGCACTGAGAGGAGCACTGTGACCATGTCGCTGTACCTAAGGGCTACTTATGAGGGCTACTTATGATATAATCTGACACAGAAGTGGAGAGACCAGAGAAAGGTGTGACCAAGAATCCCTCCCATGATTTATTTTCATCCACAGATCTTTTTGGGGTTGCATGTTTCTCCTAGGGTCTCTATAGAGTGGCATAATGGATAAGGGTGATGGTGTGAAAGCAGCACCTTAAGGCTCCACATTCAACTCTCACAATCTCTCCTGCACACACTCTTGAGCTCTGAAGGCCCTTTCTTTGCACAGCTATGGGAGCCCTGTAATAGGCTAATTTATAGGGAGGTTTTGGCGTCTCTCTGTATGGGATGAAGGGATGCAAGTAACACTAAGAAAGAGGGAGAGAGAGAGAGAGAGGATTACATGCGGGCGTGTGTGGTGGAGCAGGGGAGGAGGAGAGGCTGGTGGAATGGGCTCTGCCCCGTACGTAATGAGTCATTAATTTCCTTGCGGTTTTGTGGCAGTTGGCTCATTACTGGTCTGCAGAGGAGCAGGAACAAAGCTCTGGGTAGGTAGGAGGTGAGCCTAAATAGTTAGGGCTCAACACTTCTCAACAAAAGGAGGAAGAGAACATTGAATGGCACTTGGAACAGATGCCGTAAAAAGTGGCAGATGCAAATTGCAAGGAGGCAAGTCTTCCTTCAAGCACTGTTCTTTATTTTGTCAGAATACAGCCTGAGAGTCTAATTAGTTAGTGAGGTGTTTCACTTCTGATAGGGCTGTGTCTCATTATTGTCACAAAGAGGATTTGAAGAAATGGTAGGAGACGCATATGTTCCAAATTCCCCAGTGGAACCTGTTTGCTGCAATAGTTTAATGGATTTGATTATTTATTTTACCCTATAGAAATTGAAATTAATGCTGTATTTTAATGCTCAGAATAGGGAATGTATGAAATATAATATGAGATAAAACAGTGTGAAGATGATGCCCTCAGGTAATTAATTATGTTTTTAATCATGTGTTTATACTCAACTTTCCACAGGCAGAATGATTATGGAAAAATTGGCAGCAGTTCTAATGAAAATGTGATCGTTCCTCGCTCTGTGGATTGTTTGGACCTTGTGTCTGAGGTCAGCGATGAGGCAAACCACGGTCTTGAACTGTTGAGTAAAGTGTTTAAGAATGTAGAATGATTGTACCTTCACTCAATACATAATGAAAAGAGGGGATGCTTAAAATGGCGATTTGTGAAGATGTAGCCATTTGACATTGTCTACATTATGGGATGCTTCCTCTGCTTTCTCTGGCTGAATACTATTGACCCTTTCCTTAATTTGTTTTACGGTTCTTCTGCGGTTGTCTCCAGAGAGGGCCACCACAAATTAGAACAATATCTTCAAGCAATTGCATTGTTACTTGCCATGATTAGTAGTTGCCCAGATGTGCCCGGCATGTACGAGATGTCCATCTTGTTGAAAGGAAACATGCTTATCCACATAAAATATTAAACATTCGGGATTGATCAATCTATATCTTTTGATGTAAACAACAGTTGTATCTGTGGTTGGATGGGTTTTATTTCAAAGATGCTGTGATGAAAAACTTAAGCTATTCACACAGCTCACTTATTTCTTAAGACAGCTTTGCTTTTTTCTTTCCTTTGTTACTGAACGGGGAAGAAATTATAATAAATCATAGCAAAATACATACATATATTGGGACTGGCTATTGTCCAAAGTGTTGTGTAAAATATTTCTATAGATATTGAAAACGTAGTGCTTCCGTTGTCATGAGCTCTCACTGTAGGCTTGAAAGTTCACCTATTTCACTTATGTGTGTGTGGTGTGTGAGTGTATGCAGCTATCAGAGCCCTCAAGCCCCCAATCGACACGTCACCTGAGAGAGAGTCAAGGAAGAAGAGAGAGGAAGTGAGACAGAATATGGCCATGGCTCCTGATCCATAACAGTCATTGCCTGTTACATACATTTCAGAATTCATTCAGGCTATGAAGATAATCGAGGTAGTCGACAGTTTCCCCTACAGCCCAATGGATTTATGATAGCACTGTCAAGAAAATGAGGCGAAATGACACAGTAGCTGACTTTAGCTGCAAATAATGTGATAGGCTGTACAGTGGCGCAGCAGCAGCTGCTGTCATTGCAGGTAATAGGCTATAAAGAAGCCTGATAGCAATACCTGTCATTTCTTAATGGCTGACTTCACTGAAGAGCTTTTGTGGCCTTTAACATGAAGATAATAGAAGATACAACAAATTTTACAGCTTTTGCGTTGCATCCATAATTTATCACTGGAGGCCCCATGCTGCAGCACCACAACAAGGGCAACATGCTTGAGGAGGTGCTCCGAAAACAGCATGCACGATGAGTTGCAGGAGGTTAGAGGTCTTTGCTATTTCAAGGAAAGAACCGAAAAGGGTCCAAATCGTCCCAAAATTGACATTTTGATATGTCTATCCTTCTGTGTATCTTATTTATCCAAATGGGTTTCGCATCAAATGGGGCTTCAAACTTATTTAAATTAAAATCATATTTTTTTATTCACTCATTACGCTGGGGACAGGAGGATGTTTATGTTAGAATGTGGATTGGCAAACATTATTAACCCAGAGAAAGTACCATCCCAAATATACCAGTAAAAATTAGTCAAGTCAATCCCCAAACTTTTTAGAAATGATATAAAAATGACCAAAACGAGTAACAACCTCTGCGTGCTGCATTTTTGTTTATCCACTTACTTTTCCCCTAGATACAAAGACTCACTTGTATACCTTGACATGTCTACAATTTCAACACAAAGCATGTGTAAATCCTTGTTAAGCGTCTTGGCCCTGACACAGACGTGTGACTGTATACTTTTATCTGCTGTGTCCATCTATCCACATCATTCATTAAGAGCTCTCCCAGGACTAGTATGGCTATATAAACACTGAGGTTGAGGCCATGGCTGCTCTTTCACCTCACTGCAGAGAACTTCAAAGTCACTTCTACTTACATTGCAGATGAATGCTCCATGGATGACTGTCTAATATATTGGTCCCAATTGCTGTCTTCAAGCTGGACAGGGCTTCAACTGAGGCCCCATCACAGAGTCAAAGCTCGGTCATTTGTTAGTTTTCGCTGTATCTCCAAACCTTGGCTTTGATTCTGAAGGGAGGACATTAATCCTTTTAATGCAACACTTTGTAGAGCCATTTTCTAGTGTTCCTAATACATCTATTATTAACCCTTCCAAATGTGTAATGCAATTTAAGCGTTCGAGTGTAGTAATAAAAGTGAATAAGTTATCGTTTTCTTCTGTCACAATTGATTTTTTAATTTATGATTTAAATGATTTAAAATAAAATCAACATGAATTTATGCCTACCAGAACAAACATTGAAGGTCTCAAATTCATGATGAAATGTCCGACTCACACACAAATAATATGCTCTTCATATCCTGTAATGTCCTCAGTTTGATCCCCAGTTCCTTTTTGTCATGTGGGAACAAAAATATCCATCTCCAATCAGCCCTTAATGAATAGGCTGATGAATGTCGGGCAGAACTGAATTACCAGTTAGATTTGAAGAGCGTGAATGTCTGTGCACTGTATCAATGTGTGTGTGCAGAAAGGGATTCGTGGAGGGTAGTTAGACGGTCAGTAGAACAGGACACATGTAGAAATTAATTTTCACCCAGTTAAAAAAAAATAAATTGGCTAATTTTGTCGTAGGAGGCTCACGGTATCAGGTTCCTTATCCGTGCGGATTGAGTTTCGTTTATTGGGGTCAAACTATAGAGAGTTACGCAAGGGATAGAAAAGAGGGGTTCAGGAGAGCAAGTCACAGTGACGAAGGGTGGGAAATTTGACAACTGGAAAGAAAGGGGTAAAATAGAAGGAAAAAAGCATGAAAAACAAATGAGAGCTGGAAAAGTGGTAGTAAAAGAGAGCAAGAGAGTAAGTGGGAGAGTCATGAGAGACAGCTTCCCTGGGCCAGAGCATATTGAGGGCAGCAGGTGGAAGAGTGGCACAGTTAATTAAAACGCCTGTCTTAATGTCTCGGCCCGTCACTCCAGGGAGAAAGAGAGAGAGACAAGTAGAGAGTTGCCAGGCTTGAGCTGGGACGTGCCCAACCAGCCATCTAGACAGCAGACCAACCATCCAGCCAACCCAGTAGGCTGGATGTCAGACAAGACTTGACACTATGCCCTCCACCCCTCTTCATCCCTTGATTCAAATATACAGTACACTTACACACACACACATATGTGCATAGACTTAAACACATGTCCAATACCCATCCCGCTTCTTTTTGTTTTTGGGTCCTTATTGCCATATGCCCATCCAAACATCAATCTCCTTTTGATTTGATTCAGACCTCTTTAAGATTTGTTAAAAAAAGAACAAAAACACACTTCTGATGTTTTGCTCAGCAGCATCTGTAGCATGCCTCTAGACTTCCAGCCTTGCAGCGTAATCTGTCGCTTTTAATAATTCATAGAAAGCACAGCCTGTGCACAATCTACTCAATGCTGAGGGTAATGGGGGGTGTTGTGATATTTCTATCATGGCCTGTCTGTAGCAGCTAGAAAATCAAAGATCGGTTAGTGTCATAACAACACTGGCTGTCATCGGTGCCTCAGGTGGACCTTAACAAATCCATTTTGCTCTAAATGCAACCAAGTGGTGATACACAAAGGAGATCCTCTGCTACTTTGTTCAAAAGTATCAAGTTACGCTATATCATTGACATATGTTACTCCACAAAGCCTCAGAAATCTGCAAGCTCAAGAGCCCAAGACAGACCTAACTATCTTTTATTGCATTTTACAGGTATACTGCAGTGAAATGCAGTTTATATTGTGGATGCAAGTGTATTTTGTTTGACAGGTATTTGCAACCATTGCTGTAACGCAGGTCAAGAGTTATAGAATGTGTTGTTTGGCTAATGTGTTATCAGGTGTTGCTGTATCATTGCAGATTGCTTTGTCAATAACCAGTCCAGAGCCCCAGTGAGAAAAAATCTGAGATTGTTGGAATGAGCGACAGGTTGGAGATGGCAGATAATTCAAAGAAATTGGAAGTGTGAAATCTTTAAGGGCTAGTTCTTAACACAGCAAATGCCAGGGTATCTTTCCATCAGGTGCTGCTCTTACAAGCCGCTGCAGTGTTAATGGTGGCCTGTCTGTCCATCAAGACCGCTTCAGGAGGGATTTAGACCTGTTTGCCGCCTTATCTCTATGGCTGCTTCCTTACCAACCTGACCGCTGCACAGGCCCTGAGTGATGTGTGTCTGTGTTCCATTTGGCCTGATGGTCACAAATCTACCACAGATATTTTTTATTTTTATTGCCTTATTTATAGACATTGATTTATTTGATATTGTGTCTGATACAATGATACATGTTTTTCAGACAGAACGCTAAAGTAACATTGTGTTTCAGCATTCAGCTCTGGTTAATCTAGTTGTCAACACGACTGATTGACCTGATATTATATCAGTCAGCTGTCTTCGTTCGGTAGATTTGTGATGATGTTTCCTACTGTCCTTATCAAAACAACACTGATCTCTTTCCTGTTGTAAATTCTCGCCAAAATGTCTGTTATTCAAAAGGGGTCATAATTCCCATATGAGTCACTGCAATTGTTTTTCTACAATTGATATTACAGATTTGTCACTATAACCACAAAATAAGCCAAAGTCAACATGAATATGAATACATCATATGAATTTGTCCAGGGGAAGATATGCCCTGGCTTATCCTTGTCCACTTACATATGGCAAAAATAGCTTCTCCAAAAATTGTGATAAGAGGGAAGAGAATCAATGTCTTCTATGAATATACATTTCATTAATATAATGAGATCTGGGGCATCTGAATACCCAAAATTAACCCAAAAGTAATTTGAAATATAAGTTAATTATTAGTTTGATAATGAGGTTTATGATTAAGAAGTTAATAAAAGAAACAAAACTCATTAAATCAATAAATCCAATGCACAAAGGATAAAAAAAAATACTGTGTGTGTGTGTGTGTGCGTGTGTGTGTGTGTGTGTGTGTGTGTGTGTGTGTGTGTGTGTGTGTGTGTGTGTGTGTGTGTGTGTGTGTGTGTGTGAGCAGGCTTTTTTTATCTAGTTGTTACGATGTTAATGTGTGTAGAGGGCTGTTAATTAGTTTATTAGTTTATTCTCAACAGAGCTGCCACTGCTTCTAGAAATTAAGTGTCAGACTTTTTG
>CAAKHD010013787.1:0-70035 GCA_901007705.1 Fistularia tabacaria | reverse complement strand
TCTCTGAGATCTACACTCTTTCTCTACACATCTATCTTCCGATTTGTTTGTGTGTGTATGTGTGTGTGTGTGTGTGTGTGTGTGTGTGTGTGTGTGTGTGTGTGTGTGTGTGTGTGTGTGTGTGTGTGTGTGTGTGTGCGTGCGAGGGAGGGTGAATGCCTTTATTATTCACTCTTGAGTATCTTCATACTAACAGTAAATATAACGTCTTGGAAGTAATGACTTCTGATTCCAATTATGAGCTTGTCAGCTAAGTACTGCATTTCTAAAATATAGAAAATAAAGATAAACTTTTACAAAAGAAAAGTAAAAGTTGCATTAGAGTAGCAGTGGGACAGAGGAAATGGTGGGTCTCAGTAGACTGATGTACCTTGTAAAGCAATCCTCTCTCACCGCCAAAATGGTTGCTTGAGCTCCTGGCCTGCAGGGCTTGACCCAGCACATGTTGCCAGAGATAATTTGTCAAATTCCATCCCTGGACTAATTTCTCATTATCTCCTCATGTCCTTCCGAAACGTCTCTATTTCACTTTTATTTGACCAATGTCACTCATGGAGGTAATCAGATGGGGCTCACAATCTTGCATTTTCTTAGGAGTTTGAGATGTTAAAAGTTTTGAATGTTGTGGGACTTTGTGACAAAGCTTCTCCCTGCTGGTCCTTTCCCATTTTGGGCTTTCCATAGGTTGTTTTCTTATGCCTGGATAAACACAGTGACTGGAATCGACTACAGAAACAATGGTGGTAATGTGAATGTCTCATCCAATTATAAAGGTTATGGTGAGGGTGTTTATGGAATGATGACCTGACACTGAACTAGGCTTTAAATGAAATAATGCATGATTACACCAAATTTTATTCTATGAAAGCTCATGTTTAAAGGTTGTCTTAAAAGAACAAAGATAGATAGTTGAGTGCGATAGATCATTAATTAATTAATTCATTTATTATTCTGCATTCAGTGTTACGGGGGGGCTGGAGCCTATCCCAACTGTCACTGGCCACAGGGGCACGGTACAGCCTGGGCTAATCCCCAGTTGATCACAGAGCCACATATATACATTCAACCAGTCACTCTCATTCACACGTCTGGGCAATTTAGAGTTTCCAGTTGACCTACAGCATGTTTTTTGGCCGTGTGAGGAAACCGGAGAATGCAGAGGAAACCGAGGGATACCGAGGGAAACATAGAGAGAACATGCAAAGTCTGCGAAGAAAGGCTCCCTGTTCGAATCAAACAAGGGACCTTAGATCTAGTTTTCTAGGGGATTCATACAGTAGACTGAAAAATATAAAGCAATGCTTTATTTGGGCTATATCAGCTAAGTCTTTGCATATCTCATATTCAAATGCAGCATTCGTTTTTTCCATCTCTAATTATCGATATTGAAGCTATAGATTATGAGTTTAGAACCATAATACTAATAACCACTGATTCATTGTGTTAGAAAAGTGAAAATAATAGGTTTTCTGTCTGAGGCCAAACACTGTGGTTTATTGGATTTCTTTCCAGTCCTCTAATAACTGCATTATGGGGAGTGGGGTCAAAAAAAAAAATTCCATTCATGCTTGTCATATTATACAAATATATCCCAGAGCCAGGGCAAGTCAGAGTTTTTCCACTTTCCTCTTAGTTCATTGTGAAAAAAGTCTATTTTGTTTGCTTAGGGCTTGCTTTTGTGATTCTCCTTTCCCGTTTTTTTAGATAGCCATGTCCTCAAGAGGAGAGGTTCGAAATTGAGGCTGATCGTCTACCACTTGAAGTTACAGTTACCCTTTATTCTTTCTTTTTTTTCCTCACTACTAGGTCAAAGGTATTTGTGAGTTGAGTCAGGATGAATTGATGTTAGAGTTTAAGGAAAGTCATCAGACTATTAAGTTTGTTTTCAAATTATTGCTTTAGTTCAGGTCTTGACCGTAACTTTGGTCGCTGATGTTTCTTCTTGTCACTGTCATTATTTGTGTTATGTTCAGTTCTAACCTTGTTTGGGATTTCCTGTCTTGTTATATTCATCGCTCTATTTTGTTTCATTTTTTTCTTTTGTTGTTGCCAGTTTTTACTTCCCTCCTGTACATTGACATCCCTTGTGTCTTGTCATTCAATCAGTTGTCATCAGCTCTGCTCCTCGTGTCTCCTCCTCCAATCCGCTCTCTGCCTTCCCCTCATGTTCTCTGGTTATTTTTTGCTGTGTAATTAGTTCAGTATGAATTGTACTTCTGTCTCGTGTTTCAGTTTTTGTCAAATGTTTGTCATTGGTTCCTGCATTACCTGTTTTTCTCCACTGTGTAAAATTTCAATGGATTCTCTTGCTACCATTGTACTCTCAATTTGTGCTGCTTTTTAGTCATGGCCTTTTGTACTGAGTCCCAGAGTCCTGATTTGGACATTTTGGCTTTGGACAAAACTTTTTGTTTTTCAATACAGTGAATTCATCACCTTCAAAATTCCTGTCTTTCTTACTGTTATTGTGCTTTCTACTCCTCATCCTGCCTCTAATCTTTTTCAATTTAAATAGACCATCAAAATGCATCCAACACTCATCTTGGTATTGCTCAATCTCTTTATATGCTAAAGTGTGAAAACTTTCTTTGAATTAATCTTTTTTCATGCTGATTGTTTAGAAACATTTTCAACATGTGTGGAGGCTAAAACTCAGACAGGATTTCAGTCTAAGTCATTCCCTTTAGCTGGCTCTTATTCTCATCTGTCTTTCTCTCTTCTTCTACTTATTATTTAACCATTTTTAGAAAATGCATTCATTTATCTATTTTCTGATATAATTTTGACAACCAAGAGAAGAAAAAACTCAGTCCAAAAAAATTTCAGTTCATTGGCCAATTCAGGCTCTTAATATATTGTTATTTAGTGCAGAATATTGTAATTTATCTTAGTTATTTCAACCTCCCATAATATTCCCTCCAGTCTTTAATATACCCTACCTCTTCCTATCAATATGTATAATGTAGCTGAAACTAAAATGTAATTAATGTGCTTTATTTTATCAAAGTGCGATTCTGTAAATGATGCCATGACCCATACTTAATTTTAGACCTGTGTGTTAATTGATTTTAAGTATTTGTCTTATTCTTATAAAAGAGCAACAGATATGTGGAAGTCTGAGCTATGGTCAGTGAATCATTTACTGTACATCCACAGTATCTTGCGTTCTGCGCTTCTCATTCCTCCTTTCGTGGGTCTGCACCTCTGTCTGTAACATCAATCATCGAAGTGAAAATAAACAATTTTCAAAATTGGCAGATCTTGTGCCATCTTTATAGAGAAATTTAAAGTTTTTATTGATTTGTAAATACAGGATTTTGTAGCAAATAGTGTATACACAAGAGGAATATGAAAGAAAGGCTTACCATATTCACATATTTCCCCATATGTCTGTACTCAGGAGAGATTTTTTTTTTTTTCTGAAACAGATATTGTATTATAACTGGCCTGTGAGGCATGTTTTTCAGAACTCATGATTTGAGAACACCCTACACACTGTGGGTGGACAAACCTTGACTGCAAACACACCATTTATCTGTCATCATTAATTATGCAGCAACATCTTACTGTAAAGCACTAATGTCAGTTTGAAACTACCCTAGCATGCATCAAGAGCTTATCTTCTCTCTGTTATTCTATGAAAAGCACTGTAACAGTATGAATACTATGCAGTTGCATACTAGTATAGTCAATGTACCTCCAAGAAGAATATAATTGTCATCAAATGCCATTATATTCATGACTTATCACTTAAATACTCTCTTAAGGATTAACAAGCATTTTAAGGGTGGAGTTGGGGGGGTAGATTATTATGTATTTATTTTGTAATTTTGAGCTTCCTGTGTTTTCAAAGGTAACTGTAGTTATCTAAGACAGAATTCAAATGTGAAACCCAAGGAGGATTGTGAATGAGCTGGCGGGACACAGTGTCCAGCTTTTCCCCAACTCCTAGAATATGCTGTGGGGATCACTGTTTCTCTCCTCTGTTGCCCCCCCCTCACCTCCCCCAAAACTTCCCCATCCCCCACCCCCCCAAAAAAAAGCTCTACATACACAAATGTAGGCATACACGCACATGGTGAGACTCTCCACCATTGCTCATTGTCTGGCTCCAATTGCTCTGTATCCTCATTCTCCACATCATCTCCACCCACCTTCCCCTTCTTTACTTTTGCTGCATCTGTCATTTTCACCCCCTCTCCATTTTTGATCCAGTTGTTGGATAATGATGAATTTCCCTCAGCTGTACAGGAGTTGTCAGTAAAAAGTTTGTTGGTTTTTTTTTCAGCAAAGTTTTGAAAGTAAAGTAAATATAGTGTAGTCTACGATATCAGTGAAATTTCAACTCTATAAGACTAACGCTGTCTTCATCTCTTACATGGATATGAATATTAAGATTTTTGAAACTTAATGTTATAACATTGTCATTGACCCCAGAATGACCAATCATTTTTCTTAGGCTGACCTTAGATTCACACCAGAATCCTATAATGATGATTGATTTCACTTAAAGTTTCAATATCATGGGAACTCTTTCCGGCTGCTTGATTGTGTGCCTTAACTCTTTCTTAGCTGAGTACAGGAAGTGACTCAAATGCTATTTTGCAGAGATTACAATGTTTAACTTTCAACAGCAGGACCGGAAGAGCAAAACGGTGCTCTGTATGATATGTTTGGTGCATATAATGCACTAAGTGTGTGTCTTTTATTTAAGTTCTACTTTTTCGGCAGAGGATGCTTTTGTAAAGTATGTCTGGTATCATGGGGAATTTAGGAATACATACTGTCTAAATGGTTTCATAAGGTGGATTATAACCACTGTTAGGTATTTGATGCACTTGCTCGAGGGGAAAGGTAAAGGAATAATGGTAAATATAGTGTGTTGTTATGTCACCTATGACTTTACACATTGAGCTCACTAAAAAATGTTGCTACTTGGGGCTGAGGCTGCCTTGAAAGCAACTAGCCTGCCTTTTTGGAGAAAGAAGAAAAGGAAAACAAGTTACATAAAGCCTTTTAATTTTGTTAAAGGCATTAACCTCTATAACTTAAGTTATTTTCTCTCTAACACTTATTTTGTAGAGACAGTTGTCGGTTAGTTTCCTGTTGCCAGACAAAGTAGCCAAGCAGAATTGTTCTTGTCTTCCTAGGTTCCAACCAGGCCAACCAACAACTCTGTGAGTTTTGGTAAAAAATACAATTTCCCAGGCATGGGACTCACAAAGGATTCTTGTGACTTATTTGTGCAAACACTACAATGTTTTTTTCCTTTTTTTTTCATATGAGTTAACTGGATAGATCAGCCTAGCCTTTGGTCAAGGACTTGTTTGTAGATTTTAAGGACGAGAGGTAAGACCTCGTAAGGCAAGGGATAAATCTTTCCTCTTCCTTTGTTCTGGCCTGAACATGGATTTAAAACCACCTGCTATCATTTTGAGTTGTATGATTAAGACCACTTTCTTCCCACTCTCTCTATCTTGCTGGACTTCCTCTTGCAGGCGGTCTTTGGCAGTATTCATTTTGCAAGTAAGAAGCAAGCTGGAAGTTTTGGGACCACAATGCTTTTTTCGTTATAATTGCAGCCCCAAGGAGGCACAAGCCACTGTTCTCCTTGAGCTGGTCCCAACTCTGGATCGATGCCAGGAAGGGCATCTGACATAAAAACCTATGCATTCAACCTATGACTTCCATACCGTAACAGTTGAGCCCTGGGTTAACAAAGACTGCCAGCAGTGCTGATAACTAACAGGGCACTGGTGAAAGTTGGGCCAGGTAGGAGGCCAAGAGGAAGACTGAAGAGCAGATTAATGGATACAGTGAAAGAGGGCATAAAGTTAGTTAGGTGAAAAGGAAGAGGATACAGAGAATAGAATAGATGGAGATAGGTGATTCACTCTGGTGACCCCTGAAGGAAATAGCGGAAAGGAATAGAAGAATACTTCTCTCGTTACCAACAGAGGTAATCATTAGCTAGAACTGAACTGAATGTGGCATCGAGAAGACCTTCATAGACTGATTTTTTGAGAGTGCAAAACTCCAGACTCAACTCTCATACCCTCTGTGGTCCCACAGGAGAATTTGACTATTGTCAGTGTCACCTCTGCCTTGGGCCACCATACCTCAGGTTGAAAGTGCTTTTTGTTTTTATTTTCATTGACGTTCAGCTTGCCGGCATCTACAGTGTTCTTTCACTAACATGAAATGCAGTCAAATGCTTGACATAACTGTGTTCATTATTTAGCCTGTATATTATAAAAGCCATGGACAAAACATTAACACAAGCTGCATTTTTTTAAAACACCTGGATAATTAGCTTAAAGCCTCCATGTACAGTAATTTAATTTCCAAGCCTCCATTGGTCCTCCTCTTACTTTTTCCTCCTTTCATCATA
Source organism: Fistularia tabacaria (assembly GCA_901007705.1). Classification (NCBI taxonomy): domain Eukaryota; kingdom Metazoa; phylum Chordata; class Actinopteri; order Syngnathiformes; family Fistulariidae; genus Fistularia; species Fistularia tabacaria. Next base: position 63,644 of record CAAKHD010013787.1, on the reverse strand, counting down.
ACTCCGCTCTCTCTTTTTTCTCCAGGATTATCTGCAGGTAAAAGAGCTAGCACAGTGTGGATTAGCAGGGTCGTTCCTCCATGCTTGGTGCCTCTCCTAATGTGATTATGCATCATCAAGCTTGTTTACTGTTAGGTAGTTCATTGTTGAGTCCTGACAAAAGTTCAGCCCCCTTCAACCCACATTCTAGTGCCTACGCCCACACACTCACACAGCGCTTAAACTGTCAGCCCCAGTGCTCATCATTGCACTAACAAAGTACATATAATATCCACCTCAACAAATGAAACTGACACACCAAAGAACTGTTTTTTTAAGACCGAACATGCTGAAAGTCTTTGTTGCCACAATTTTGTAAAATCAATAGCAATCTTGACTTTTATGGTAACATAAAAAGCCATTTATCATCTGAAGGATACCATTAGACAGAATGTAAGAGATTGGGTGTATGTATATGTTTCCTATATAACCATCTTTAAGTGTAAAAGACTGCCTTTCATTAGCCTAATGAAGCCATCATGACAGCCTGTTTGTACAGACAATGGCCTAGCTCTGTCAGACTTCCCAGCTATGCACTCAATCAGTGGTGAAGGAGCCTCTGTATGGCCTGAGGGGGGTGTGACTTAGACTTGGTGTGTCATTAGCCATTGACGTTATTGGCTCATTATCTCCCAATTAGGCTGCTATCAGAGGTAGCTGGCATTTTCATTACGACGTAGACCTCCGTGATCTAACAAAGACCAATGCTGCTGATTAAAGATGGTTTCAGCAATAACATCTAGTAGGAGGTCTTTGAACTCTAACTGATATAGCTAAAGCGGAGGTGATAGAACACAATGAAGCTGATTAGAAAGGGCATGTCTCTTATTGTGCCACTTACTGAGGTTAAGGCAGAGTAATCCTGATTAATGTATTCTTGGCAGTGCTTTTTGTTAATAATGTACAGTCAATTATTGAACAGAATTAATCAAAGATCCTAACAATCTACTGTTTGAAAATGCAATGGGGATCAATTTTGATTTTGATTTAAGACACAATGTGCACACCAACTTCATGCTCTCCATCTATATTCATTGGAAAAATGTATGTATTGGCCCACTCCATGTCATATTAGGGTCCTGTGTGTGGATCTCAGTGAACATGACCCTAAATTCCAGTTCATTGAATTTGTTAAGGGTGGACCATACAGTTTTCAATGATCAGTGGATGATACCATAACAGTACAGAACAGGGCATATACAACTAATACATAAATATTATATTATATACATATATACATTTATATATATACATATAATGCATATATATAAATTTATTTATTCAGGTGGGATTGAAGCAGTTTTATCTTGTATGAAATGGTCGTACTGCCATTGTTTTCAACTGACAAAATCAACATTTTATTTTCCATTATTCAAAGAGTTGATTGCAGTACATTTCAATCACAGGATTTTCATTCCCTTTGACCAGGGATTCCCTACTCACCAGGAATTAGTTCTCCCTCATGTTGTATTACTTTTTAAATTAATTTCCCACAAACATATTAGTGATGAGCTAAATCGCAATACATTTCAGATTCTTTGAGCAGATTACCTGCAGGAGGATATGACATATACTGACTTTCATGACTGTTGGTGGTGAGCGTGCATGTGTGTATGAGTGGTGCATTTCTGCCTGTTTACCCATTTGAGGGGTTAGTTCCCTGATCCGTGAGAACTATGTATGTGTCTGGCTGGTGATTAACTCCACATCACAGCACAACATCTTCCCCCTCACTGCATAAATGGGCCTTAATTGAGGGAGCTGGCTCCTTAGTAGGGAACCTCTTTCAGTCTGCGTCGATTAAAACATCATTTTACAGCCAAAAAAGAAACACGTTCCCAATCACTGCCCTTGAATTATTGTTCTGTAGCTTGAGGCTTGTATTTTAAAGTCACTGAATAATTGCAATCAGATTACTCTAATCAAGTGCTGGAGCAGTAATTACAGGTTGCAGTCATTTAAACTGCCCTGGAAGTTCCCCACACACTGCTGGTGCTCATATTAAAAGTTTATGTCATAGAAGATAAATTTAATGAAGAGGATTGTAATCACACAGCTACTTTTAGATAGTTCTCATATATGTATAAGGAGAAGTCAATCTAAAACTGAGCAATAAGACTGGCTATGCCAAAGGCAGCTGATCATAGTTATTTTCTTACCCTATACAATTCTTCTCCTGCCCCCTCAGTCCTTTCAGTCAACCAAGCCAAAGAATTACCAAACCGTTCTCCCGATAGGAGTAGACGTGTTTCCTCCCACTCATCTACCCCCACTGATAACCTCATCTGTGCCCAGGTCTGCAATTCATGTCAAGGCAAACGTTAGGTGACTTAGTGCTGTGCCAAGCTGTCAGAGAGGCATGAGAATTTCAATCTGGAGGTCTGTGTGACAGTGGAACCATCTCTCTTAATCCTGTTTACGCACATCCGCATCACCCTGTTCTAAAACCGTAACATATGTGTGTGTGTTTGTTTGGTTTTTTTGTCTGGGTGTACATGTGTATACATATATGTGAGTTTATTTTCATGATTGTGAGTGTGTGTGTGTGTGTGTGTGTGTGTGTGCGTGCGTTTTTGTGCATGTGCGTGTATGCATGCTTGTGTTATGTATTGTGCCAGTGTGGAAGATGGCATATGAATGTATAATTCAATATGACTAATCATGGTGGTGGCTGCCAACCCACCAGTGCTGGGTGACAGACTGGGCCCAAAGCTAATTTGATAAGGTTACAATACCCCAGAGCTGAGATTCACATTCGGCAGCAGTAGCACTGCAACAGCATTAGTACACTGTCTTGCATGACTACCAAGGGTACAGTGCCCATTGACTTCTTGCTAGTTCCGTAAGCACCCAGCTGTTTCACTCCCAGGTAACTGTATATGTACTATGCGCCACACAGTAAAACCCCCTACCTGTATCAAATTTTTGATATAAGAAGCATTAAAACACGGGTTCGTAAAAAAATGAAGCAAAAATTATATGGTTACAATGATAATTACACAAAGAAACACAGCACCTGTGAGTTTGAAATATACAAGGGATTATGGAAGTTGCCAACAATGACATTGATCATAATATCATGGAGCTTAATGGAGTATTGTCTTTGTATTGTGTTAAAATAGGTAATATTTTAATCTGTTTACCGGAGATAGTTGGATTTAATCCTCTCACATTTTGATAGAACTATTTGTTGGATTTTTTTGTTTCAATAACAGACTATGTGTGAGGTGAGACTGTACATTCAGCATCAGAATTTTCTTTCTCTGTCATTTCAAAAAAAGGCCCTGACAATACTTGCAGCCCACTGCCATCCAACTATATAATTCATACCTAAACTATATGACCTCCCATGAGCACACATACTGTCAATTAAAATTGTCTTTTGCATATGAGCTCTTTGGCATTATTGCTTATAAAAATCTCAGTTACCTCATCGCAGAGGGTTTTTTCAATCGTTTTTGTTATTTCTTTTTTCTTGTAGTATCCCAGCAATATTGAAAATACTTACCGACATTTCAACAAACTCAGGCTCATTTATGGTTATATATCATAGGGCCACATGTCTTATAAACCTGAATGTCCACCCACCCTGTTTGTTCATTGCTGTAATTATTTATGTTCATCAGCACTTTCCTAGAATTTTGTGACATTTTTAGTTTTTTGCCTGATAAATCTCACACATTATTCAATTGATTTGATTCTTTTTAATCTGTATTAATATTATTTTGGTGCCGCACATAATTAATTTGTTTTTAATATTTAGGAATACTGAAGTTTTTTGGTGAATTCAGTTGCACTTAATGTTAATATCTGATAAGGTTGTGAGATTGAAAGAGGTGTAATGGCAGTTGCTTGGTTCACTTACATATGAGTAGTTGCGTTGCCTTTCGGGTCAGGGAGCAGACTTTTGACCCTCATGTTTCTGTTAAAATGCTAATTATGTCACCCAACAGGAGTTCTTTGTGCAGGAGACAGTTTTAATATTGTTTTTTCAACAGAGGGCTGCTCTTACTCTTCATAGATGTATGTGTGATAATGATTTTTATTTATTTTATTCGTTTTACAGAGTTTGTGCTCTTAGTAGAATTTGCAGGCATTTTCTTAATACAGCTTCTTTCAGGAGACTCTGTAATGGGAATACTGAGAAGGGGTGCATTCCGCACTTTGCAATAGTCATTTGAAAGGTGATGAGTTTGCTGAAGTTGTTAATTGCACGATCCATGTGTTTGAAGAGTTTAATGCTGCTCTTAAGTATCATGAGGTTTTGTTCCTCATTCCTTGCTCTTAGCAGTTTAGCACAAAGTCCTCTAACACAAGATTTGGACAAACAAATTGAACAAAATCAAAAAAGAAAAACATAAAAAAAGGAAGGAGATCGAGAGAGCAAGAGGCAAGGGGTGTTAGCAAATGCTTAAGATAAAACTGGCAGGTTATTATACTTTTTCATTTCAGAGTCCAATATAAAATTTCTATTATAAGTACAATTAATTACCCCTGCAAAATGGCAAATGTGCATCTTTGTCAGGTGGAGTGTACTCTGATGGCCTTTCCTCAAACAGAGAATGTGAAGATTTGATCTCTTCTAATGGTTCTGCAGGAAAGGGTAATTACGGCATGGTCAAAGCTAATTTGCTTTCTGCCAGATGAACTGTTGTATTTTATTGCCGGCTGACATTTTAAAGTAATTATGGCACTGTTGACCCCAGACAATTTCAGTTGTGGTGTGGTCCTGGGTGATCCAAGCCATTTCCCTGTCTTTCTCTCTCTCTTTTTCTTGCTCTCTCTCTCTCGCTCTCTCTCACATTCTCTTACTTTTTCTCTCTGAATGGAAGTCAGAGGCGTAACAAGGTAATGACACGGACGGAGAGAGCCATATGGGGCTCCTCCATCCAGCTTACAGATTCAAACCTTCACATCATCATTACCCACCATGCATTTCCCATTGACTTGCATCTGGAAAGAAATATATGCCACTGCCTTTAATGATGGTGTGTGTGTGCATGTGTTTTCTTGCAAGTGTGTGCATGTAGGTTAGTCGGTCTTGTGTGTGTATATGGATGAGGATAATGTGCATTGTCCTTTCATCCCTAGGTTGCATTCTTTGCCCATCTCATACATCCATGTATCGATGAGGGTGTAATTATGTGCCTCACTGATCATCTCTCTGTTTCTTTACTGCACAAGAATTAAGTAGGCAAAGGTCAATGTGTACACCCTGAAAATTGCCAGCAGAAAATCATATGGTGATGAGAGCAATTATGTTTTTTTTCTTCCCCTCACCTTCCTTATAGTCTTTTTCTCACTGTTTCTCCTTTTTGTCAATAAACCTTTTTGCAGATGTCAATCGATGTGTGCTTCAAGGAGTACGCCGAAGCAACCCTTCTAAATGATCACTTTTGTATTCTCTAGTTATTGTAGAAAAGCATGCAGACTGAGTTGAACACGCACCCTCAATTAAAATGTTGTCAATCAGAGAGAAGTTTTGAATGCCAGAGATGACTTACTCATTTTGTCTATATCTCGGCATGGGTTGGGAGGCAGATGCAATGGTTAACACTTTTGCTTACTGGTTTGATTCCAATGGACTCGGGGCTTTCTGTGTAGAACTTGCAGATCCCTGCATGGGTTATCTCCAGATTCTCCATCAAATATATACATAACTGTAGGTGCGAATGAGAGAGTGAATGGTTGTTTGGTTATGTATTTAGCCCTAAAAATGACTTGTGCCTGGTCCACTTCTCGCCCTGTTTTAGCCGGCATTGCCTCCTTCCCTCCCCTGCAGCCCATCAGCAGAATAAGCAGTAAAGATAATGAATAAATAAACACCTATCTTATCTATTCCTATCCTTTGCTGTATCTGTCATGTCCTCATTGTCATATGTTTTAATCAGAAAGGGTAATTATATGCCTTGCAAGCTGTTTAGTTCAATATTTTTGAAGAGATTTCACTACAAAGTCATACAGGAGATAAAGCGATAATCCCATAATCCCCCCCAGGTAGCCTTACCAAGTTTTAAGAATTCTCCAGATGATTATTTCTTGAAAAAATTGCTGAAGAAGGGCATATCTTTTTCCCAGGTGTCCTTTCTTTGCTGACCATGCTCCTCCATCCACTAATATCATTCAGATTCTAATAAAGACTGACACTTTTGACACTTCAAACATGTCACCACTAACAGCTCCCGCCTAACAAAAGGGCCCCCAGCACTACACGTTTTAATGTGGAGCAGAGCAGGCCGGTGCGGCCCGACCCAGCAGGTGTCTCCAACATATCCTGGTACTGAGAAACACTCCCTCTCATTCAGCCTGTCACCGAACACAAAGGCACACAAAGCCCTTGCTTGACATGCAAACAATGGCTACGGTCCACAGACAAGACCAATAGTTTAGTGATGGTCTGTGTCTTCCAGAAAATATGTAACTAAATATGAAATATTGTCACCTTAACCCCGCCTGGATCAACAAAATATACGGCATGATATAAAACGAAGGACACATTATTCTCAAGTCTGCTTTGTTATGTATATATATTAAAGATGGGGGGAAATGTTATCTGGAAGTTAGTTCTTATTAATAAAAATGAACAAACCCCCCCCCCAAAAAAATGTTTCATTTTATTATTTTTAATGCAGAATAACAAAGTGTTAATCCATTTTGATCAAAATATAACATTTTGTTACATTAAAATATTATGGATCTTCAGCTATGTCTAATTAGTAAAGAGCACATTCTTGCAGACTGCTATGGTTCTCAGCATATGTATCACTATTTTGCCATCTAACTGCCTAAGGATATAACCTACTTATTTATTGCACCTTTCAAAATAGTCAAACTCAAAGTGGCTTAAGAAAGTGAAATAGTTAACAGATGTGCATGTTTGTCCTCAGTCAGATTTTTATATATGTACAACATTTATACATAAAGCTTGTTTCGAGTGGCAACCCTCATGAAATGGGGCTCCAAATGGACTTGTGTGCTGGCCTCTCAGATTTGACTGAATTTCCACCAGCTAAATTGTTATGTGGGAGGCAACATCTCAAGAAGCATGTTGGGTATGAGGCAACCATTTTAATTTAGGCCCAATATTAATGGGTTTGCAGACCTCTACAACCTCTATAAACAATTGAGCTGAAGGATCAAAGGAAACAATGCTGCTCTCTGTTGCCTGTAGGGGTTGTAAGTGAAAAAATAGCCTGCTGTGCATTGTCTGGCTGATATTTCTTCTTCGACTCTCAAAAGCATGCCTAATTATTAAAGCCTTGTCAATTGTGTGATACAACTTTGATAATGTGAGCCCCCAGATTCATTTGCTGTACATTTATATTTTCATGAAGTGAAGCCATAGTCCTCGCTAAGCACATTCACCTTAGTAATCTAATAATTCCATCCTTCTCATTAGTATGTATTGAAGTCTTTGTGAGGTGATGGCCTTTTTACACTGTAGAAAAAAAGTACAGTTACTGCAGAATTGTCATATCGTCGGGATATGTTCGGGAGATTAATTTCTGCTGAAGTTAGCAGTGTTTTAATCACATTATGAATGGCCTTTTCAGTGTGGGACTTTAATATTCTGCTTAAGCAGATCCATTAATGGTCCTGCAGTGATATGCTCATTTGTAGGTCTGAATACTAAAGACAACATTTCCTTTACCAGTGGTCAAGAGCTTTGTTTCATTTATTTATTTCCACTAACAAGTATGACTGAGGTGTGCGCAATCTTCAGGAAAGTGAACCCTGACTGTGAGGTGAAGCAAATAGCATCAGTTTGTGGTTTCGTTAATGCGTTGGTATTTTAGTTTCTTTTAATCTAAAAATCATATCTTAGTTTCAACTGGTTTTCTAGATGTCATATGGATAAATGTCTTTGTATTTGTTCTAATGCAGTTTTTACATTTATTTTAAGTTTATTTTTTTATTATTTTGACAGGTTATATTAGTCCATCCATTTTTGTTTCCATTTTTTGTTTGATTTTTTGAACTGAAGGATTGCCTGCCTAGCTCTTTACGTCCATGTTTGTCCTGTCTTGGTCTCTTAGATTCTAACCAAACATATTCTCACGTGCCTTTTCTTTGAGAAATGAGAAAATTCTGTGGTGCGGCTTGAGACACACCGAACTGCTTCCTTTATATTCTTCATGTTAGTGATTATTTTAACTGCTTTATACATTCTTAATTAATTCATCCTCAGTTTGGCTTGAAATTTGATTTTAATAAAACTCCTTTACTTATCCATCTATCTTTACCTCCCTTCTGTGCAGACTCAGACCTTCTCCTTTGCTCAGGTTACATTTACCATGGCTGCTAAAGGGCTACGTTGCACAAATGTCCATCCTAAGCCAATCAGGAGTTTTATAGAGCTCTTCTTTGCTTACAGGTATACCATGTAATCCACAATAGGTGCAACAGACTTCATAATGGAAGACATCATGGGGCTTATTACTAGTACCCTGTACTGGTATTTCTGTACATTTGTTTTTGACTTTCTCAGGAAAATGTTAGTCTGCTGTAAAAAATAACTATTTTTTCCGTTATTCATGATGTAAGAGACTGCAACGGTACTTTGATGCAAGTAATGCTGGACATCTTGATTGTTTTCTCAAGCATAAACGGATTGATGAAGCACTTTCAGGTCATCAGAGCTGGTGGGGACAATGGCACGAATACTGACTCGCATTTAATCATGCTTTTCTGAATTATAGTTTTGGTAGGATTAATGACTTGTCTTTTTTCATTCAGCCAGCTAGTTATATAATTCAAATGCATACAAAGAGATTAATCAGTAGTGTGGGATTTGTTAGCTTTTAGGGAAGTAAAGATTTCTACTTCCTGTTTCTTTTTTCTTTTTGTGCTTTACATCCAGGTCATCACCCCTCTGGTAACACACCCTTTTGCTTTGTCTCATGGCAGGCATGGGCAGCTATGAGCATCATGTGTGAGATTGTGTACTCTCACACATACACACACAATCCATGTATGTGTGTCTTCCTTGCTCTATATGACCACAGTATGTACAGTGGGGGCAGGGACATTGCTTTCACAGCCCATCACCTTCACTTCCACACCCAATTTGTCATGAGTGTCACGCGTCAGGGTGGCTGCTTCCACATCACAAATGGGTGAAAAGAAGGGGCAATGGCTCAGGAAAGGTGACAGTGGTCTTGCAATATGGAAATGACTCGACTTTTTGAACGTAAATTTTTTCTTGATAAATACATAAACACCGCTGCTTGCTCTGGTTATTCAATTTTGAAACTCGTCAAAATTCTTCACTACTTACCTGTGAAGGAAGTTTTCCTTAGTGCTGCACAGAGGCAATACTAAGTCGGTGGGTGTGGTAGCTGACATGGCTGCCAAGGCTGTGACTCTGACTGATGAGCTGTGCGGTTGGTACTGGGCATCTATAAACATCTGCCCCCACTCTTGAGTGACAGGTCATTAGTAGTTTAATCAGATTCTAGCGTCAGCGGTGGTTGTGATTATTGGTCCGCCCCCACCCCCATCCTCCATATATGTGCACACAAATGTGAGCCCCCCCACCACCACCCCCGCACACACACATGGAATTTCTGCATTTGGTGGCTTCTGCCATATTCCGCTAATTTTCTTTTTAATTTTTTAGGTCTCAGCCACAATTTGAGCTATATATACAAAAATATGCCCTATAAACAGACACATATCCTGGAGGACAGTGTTTCTGCTGTGAGGAGAAAAAAGAGCAACATGCACTTCACCAACCTACCTGTATGACAATGGTATACAATTAGATGCCCCACAGAAATAATTTTCATTCACAACCAGTAACAAAACGACAATCCACCAGAGTACCTTAGATGTTTTAATCATTTATTACTATTGAGTTATTTATGTCTGTACTTTTTGCCTTTTATTATTCATAGGAAACATTGTTTTTGCTAAACAACATTGTCACTGATATACATGGAATAGATGTGGCCACTGCAGGGTGTAAATGTGTTTTAAGCTGTTTATCTCCAAGGCATTTTGAACACTCAGGTTATGATGAGTGAGAAAAGGTTAAAATACTCAAACTTTTTTTTCATTGCAACTGAAGGGTTTCTGTAAGGGCATAAAAGGCATTTCAGCTAAATGCTTACTGAGGTGAATATTTGGGTCTTGAATTACAAGTTTCTCTTGGTATTATGGTCTCATTGAAAGGTCCAGTCTGCAGAGGGTTGTCGGGAGTTTGATGGCAGAGGTTTCAACCCAGTTAAATCCACCTTCTTAGAGAGTTGACTCTATAAACGAAGACAGACTTTCCTGAAGATCTACGGACGTTAAGACAATAAAGAATAGGAGTAAAAACAAAAATGGATAATCTTTGGCAACTGTTTTGTCATAAGGGGAAACAGAATTGTAGATGTTATATGTAACTCATTAAGTTCCAAAGGCCACAGAAGCATCACTGGAAGCAGTAGTAAAGAGGTGGATGCAATCTCAAAACATCTGAGTGACACATGAAGTATGATGGATCAAAGCTCCTAACTTTTTTCAGTAGATTACTTAATTTGCACAGAAAAGCTGGGTTCTCTCTGGAGAGCACCCTTCCATCCTTGCGGTCCATTTCTCTTTCTTCCTGTCCCTCTTTTTCTCCTTCTTTCCTCTTTGGACTTTACCATGACCTTTATTGGCGTTCCACCTGCAGGAAGCCATGTTTGATTCTCTGTCCACCGAGACGCCTGCTTGACAGCAGAATGGTGTCATAGGATGGAGTAGAGGAATTTCTCTTTCTCTGTCATCATTAAGGGGCTTCCCCCTATGGTGAGGGGGATGAAAAGTACGATTTAATGTTCTCTGGAGAGTGGCAGCAGAAGAAAAGCTCAAAGCCCTGCATGCTGGTTTCTGAGTGGGTCACTCCAGCCCTTGCAGCGAATGGGATGTCCCTGTGGAATTTGCCATAGACCAAACTGAAAGGATGGGGATTAAGACCCTTTTAAGGATGGAAATGTAACAAAAGGAGCACTTTTATGATGTAGCAGCATAAAATGAGGGGGTCCATTGTGTAACTGATTGCAAAAGATCTTTGAAACAGGCAGCCCTGCACCACATGCACAGTTGGCCCAGTAGGCTTTAAAGGCTTGTACAAAATGACTTGTCTACATTAGGGACAGAGTGGCCCTTATTTAGAAGGCAATGTAGAAGATTATTGGTTTGTTTCTATTTTCACTCTTTACTCCTCCTCCCTTTTGTACCTCTTACTCATTCTGTCTACTTTCCTATCAACACCGGGCTGAAAGTGCAGGACAATCCTGGTGGAAGTTGGATATAACAAGAAAGTAATTACCATGACCTTAGGTATGGCCATGCTAGAATAGGAGGCATTAGTATGGCTAAGACAAAAAGGAAAAAACACTGCACCTGGTTTTGACCAGATCCTGTCATCATGCTGACTGTGAAAAGTGATCCTGTGGAAGACAAAAGATATGAAGACACTTAATTTTATTGCAAATTTAAGTGTTCAAGCAGTTGTAGGTTCACACTAAATATATGCTGCAAGTAATATTCTTCTCTTTGGGTGGGGGATAGGAAACTCCCAAATTGAGATTTCATTTTTGCTTGTTATGTGTTGATTTGAAAGCATTTCACACTATCCCAGAATCGAAGAGTTAACTGACACCTGCACACTTTAGCAGCAACCTTACGGATACCATACAATGGCTTGTTCTTAATACTTGCAGTGTTTGATTTTCAGGTTTAACACAGATTTGGATTGACACTGGAATCCTGTCTTTGTATGTGCAATCAATCTGGACTGTGACCAAAAGTTTTCCATCAGTAGCAGCAGGAAAACACACAAGAGGATGATGAACACTAGAGGGGGAGCTTACCCAGGGTGCAGCCTTAGCTGATCTCACTGAGAAAGCTGTTCTCAGGGCCCCACTACATCCATGCCTTTTATCACTCTTCCATCCCTCTCTCTCTTTCCCCATCACAACCAAGACAGGCAGTAGGAGACCTCCAGGGATCATAGGTCAAGGTTCGAGAAGAGCGGTAGGCCTTTTTATTGTCTTTCTCCCAGGAGTAAAAGGGGAGGTGTGTGCACAAATGTGCATTTCAGACCTTGCATTTATGTATCAGAGGATAAGAATGTTAAAAAAAAAGAAGCAATTTGATATAACTTTTTTTTCATTAAACAGTATAGAAATTAACATTGGGTCTTTAAGTGTGTCTTTTTTCCAGATAATAGAAAAGTAATGCTGTCTGTTGTCATTCCGTATGTTTAGGTCAAATGAGTTTTGGACAAAGCAGTTTGAACTGAGTTGGCTGAGTGCTGAATTGTTGAGTAGTGGGGGAGAAGTTTCAGGGGCCTCACACTGTGATATGGAGCCTTAAAAGGCCTCTGGAGGGAGTGTAATATCAAGAGCAGGATTATTGCCCAATCCCTCTTCTCCCCCACCTCCTTTACTCCCCCTCATCTCCCTCTCTTCTCTTAAGACTGACCTACCATACCTCCTCCCTCACTCCCCTCATAATTTAAATGTCTAAAGAGTAATTGAATGAATTATCATAAAATTTTGACAAATTCATTGACTCTCCAGGGTGAGTGAACCAAAGGGGTTCTCCTATTTACATCTAATAAGACATGATGTTTGAGAGGACTTTATGTGTTAGACTTTTTACCTTCCCTCTTGGTTTTGCAAACAAATGGCAAAAAAGTATATAATGAGATCTCCTAAATGTAGCTCAGACTAAAGATTTTTTGAGAGGCGCGGGGTGACTCCAGCCTGAAATATGGCATTCATCCATCCCACACTCCTACGTATTCAGCCTGAGCTGAATTCTTTTTTAAACCTATTTTGAAGATGAGCTACGCAAACTGAAGCCAGTAGCGAAGTGAAAAGGAACTGTTGTGGGGGATGGAATTTAGCGCTGCACAGCCTGTTCTTCTGACCTCGGTGTGCCCACATCAAAGGGCCTCCCCAACCCACTTCCCTCGATGCAAACTGAAAAGAGGTCTTTAGTGTGAAAGCTTGAGCTTGTGTAACTGCATTTCAGTGAAACCTTCAGGCTGCCTTGCATTTTGCCAATATGTTGTGCTAGATGGCATACTAAGTTCTTGAAACCAAAAAGTTCTCATGAAATAGAGAAACAAGCCAGTTTCAAACTCCAAATAAACTTCAAATAAATTATTCGATTTTTGTGACATGTATTTGTACATGTTTTTCTTTTTAAACCACCAAGTCATATTGTTACATTTCAAAGCAACTCTGTACACTATGTAATGTTCCTCATCAAAAATATTGCAGTCAATGGATTAGAGTGGGTGGCAAGCCAATTCTTAGATGGTTTTTACACCATGTGCAATCACTTACAACAAAAATCTAAATATGGTTTTGCTTAAAATGTAAAAATAAATAAAATAAGCTACTAATAACATAATTTTACTTTGCAGTCAAATATTAAGGAACAATTTAACCCTACATGGATTTGAGACCACAAATTACTCATTCCCAACCACATCAAGACATTAACATTATTATTTATGTCACTCACACAGGAGATTGCAGTTTAATGTAAAACCTATTAAAATGTATCCATTAATTAATTCAATGTCTGATAGACTTTGTTTTGTTAAAAAAAAATCTAAAAACACTATGAAATGAGAAGAGACCTGGAAATAATCGTGTGCAGTCAGCACTCTTCAGACATCAGGTCTCTACCATACTGTCATTTATAATGAATTTATTCATCAGTATCAGCTAATTTCAAAATGACCAACATAATCCAGTAATCTCATTTGGTATGTCAGGCGCATTAGCGGAGGTGCTCTTATTTTCTCCCTCAACAAAATGCAACACAGCCTTTATAAAAACAGTAATTAAACAGAAATGTTTAATCAGAAAGTGACTATGTGTGAGAGAGTAAATGTAAGGACCAATGAAAATAGCTCTTGAGGAAACCCCACTGATTGGAGGGACAATAAAATGAGACCTCTGACTGGACTCGTAGAACTCGTAAAACTTACACACACCACACATTTTGTGGCACATGGAACTTTTAATTTGAATTTGAAAACAAAATGATGAAAGTTACAATCATGTACACTGTAATCAGTGTTTTGCCATGGTAGCACCACATGATAACACCACAAACTTATTTAGGCCACTATAGACGTCACCTCAGCCTGCTCAATAATAGCCTTATAAAGGCCAAGAAAGGGCTAAGACAACTCAAACATCAAGACTATGTATTATCGTTAAGAAATAACTGGAGACTAAAGATTTTAGGTCAAATTGTCAGTATCTATAAGTACCTATTGTATCAGTTCTATAAAGATATTGCATTTATGTTTACAAAGTTGTCCATGTCCTGGTCGACATGCATCTTCTCTATCAGACAATTTAGGATACTTAAGGTTTACATGAAACAAACCCAGTGAAGTATGTGATGATAGAGCTGGAAATCATAACTTGCCTCAATTGGATAGCTTACTTCTTGATAGAGGAATGTACTATAGAAGAAATTGCTTTCAAAACTTTTTTTTCAGCATTTTTCCACATTTAGCATGGACTCATCCAATAATTAATCATCAATTAGCTTCGAAGACACCACGTAAAGGTTACACCATGCATCCATATCATGTATCAGATCTCCTGTGGTAACTACTCTGTTATCTGAGCTATTCTCACATGCAGATTGGTTTAGGAAACATATTATCTATATTTATGTGTGTAATACCTCATTATTTATGATAACCAGTATTGTAATTTGTATGTAATTTGTGTTTGTGAGTATTAATGTTGTGTCTGTGGCTAAAATAAGGGTATGCTTAGCTGACCAGATGCCCCATTTCGAATTGAGTCAATGCTGTCATTTTGTCATTTAGTCAACCAACATTTAATGTGATGAGTATAGACACACAGCAGCTTTGAAAAAAATGTTACACGCCCACCCATACACACTCAAGTGTTGCTACAATTCTCCCCAAAGCCACTTTTTAAAGGTGAATGCTCAACCGTTTGCTTCAATGAGATGAAGCAGACGGCCTCCGCTCCTGAATGTGATACAACAGCTGTGCTTGCAGTGAAATACTCAGACATTCCCAATTACCAGTTACACAAACGCAGTCATATATATACATTGTACACTGGGATAAACAGCTTTTCATCTTCTGTAAACTTTGGACATCTTCCTCTTCACATATACACAGGCATACACAGGGCATATGCACACACACACACACACACACACACAACAATAAAACTAATAAAAAAAAGCAGCACATTAAGCATGGACTCACACAGACACACTCACAGACACACACAATGACCTCTGCTTGCTACTGCAAGACTAATCTTCAAATAGAGACGAGCATCAATCAGTTTGTGACTCCCTTTTAGTGTCATTTTTCTTCCTTCCTTTGGCTTTTTGTCCTCATCCCCTCAACCTTTTCTGTGCTCCTTGAGTATTCTTACAGGCGCCTGCTCTTTCTAGCTGAGCCCGCAGAGCATAGGTCATATTTAGTTTATCTCTCAGCTCTCCTTGCAAATCAGCACTGTAAAATATCCCAAAGAGATAGAGCAGGATAATGTATGTAAATCCAAATTGTTGTATCTCAGGCACTTATTTATTCCACTTTTTTATGGAAATCTTTTTGATTTTCTTTTCTCTCTCATCTCAGCCCTCCCCCGTCCTGCCTCAAAGTCTCTATGCATCATGAACTTGAACGATACACACATTTCCCATCCCTGGACTGTAATCCATGTTAGAATATTTCCAGTACAGACAAACATTTTTGAAATGTCTCATGAATAACTTCACTGTAACCCTAGCTAGATTGTTACTAAACACATTTTTTCATCAGTAAGATTTAATTTTCATGATATAGCTAGAAATCCAAGCTTTATCTAATTATGCACATTATCTTTAACATCCAAAGTTTCAATTAGGTATTACTCATAAATGATAGTTCTTATCACTTATTTTTGACATTCTTCACACCATCATGTTTTTTATGCCGGTGTTTCTTGTAGCATCCTCTCTTTTTAGAAAGAATGCTGTTCCCTAAAATAAAATATTTATAGTATACTTAAAGCAACATTTCAGCTACTTAAAGCAACATTTCAGCCTCTTAATTTCGAGTTTTTTTTATTTAATTTGAGTTCATGTTTTTTTCCAACAACTTCCAACAATAATGCTCACATTCAGAATCCAATGAAGTGTGACTGTGTTTATTTTTAGCTTTATGGCAAATGAATTAAACTTCTCAGTGGAAGACCATTAGACATTTCCTGGCAGCAGCAGCCTGCCAGCCAGCCAGCTTGCTGCTTTGGGAACGTCAGCACACTGAACACTCACCCCGCAGAGCACATAATCGTGTTTACTTGGTTGAGGTCCCAAAATAAGTGTTATCTTAATTAATAAACAAATTACAAAATAATATAAAAAATCATCAGCAAAGAAGTTCATCAATTACCAGGATTAGCCGGGCAAGAAGCATGTAATCAACACAGAGACATGTATAGGGCAATGATTATGCCACCTTACCCATAAGCCTTTATTGTGATGAAATTTGGAGCAATAAAGCACCTTCCTATTTTCTCTTACAAATCCTCTTCTCCCCCTCAAAATCAAAAGGTGAAGCATTTAGCAGTCCACTTCTAATGGATAAAGCTGTGTGACGAATGAATTGCCCTACACATATCCAGTGGTGCGGTAAAGAGTGTGGGAAGTCAAGAAAACAGAGTGAGAGGAAATGAGAGGCACACTGTGAGCTAGAAGATCAAGCTATTGAATGCGGTAATATACTTGTAATGATTCAAAGATGTTTCTATACTCATGTTTTTTTTTCTTTATGAACCATTCTGGATGCTAGGGATATTTATGACATAGTGTAATATCCTTCTGGGAACATATTAACTGTTCCTCCTCCACATTTTTTGTTTTTGCCCAAGCTGAACACAAGCACTTAATTATGTACATTGGAGTGAAGTGCAGACTGAAACCCACATTGTCTCATCTGGCATACTGAGTCCTACTTTATGTCTCTCCCAACACTTTATTTCTAGTAATCTGCTGATAGAACCTATGGATTATGAACAGTAGCACATCCTAAGTAGGTTTCTGGCTCTCTTACCTGAGAATTTGCAACAGACCCCTCTCATCTTACTCGAGGAGAGAGGGGGGATACATTGATAGGATGCACAGTCAAAGGAAATCTCCATGTTTCTCCTTTGATATGTATATTTCCAACCACTTTCTAAATCGGATATTTATCCCTCCCCTCACCAAATGCCACTCTCTTTTACCCGCTCCAGTCCTTTTTTTTTATATTGAGGATCAGTTTGTGTTTTTCATCATTCTTCTGGATGTGAGAAGACGTATCTAATATTGCTTTGATATGCTGTAGACTGGTATTTTTCTGTCTACTTTTGGTGGTGCTTGCTTTTTATTTCTTCCATTTGTATATACATAAAAAAGGATACGGGGCAATTCATTGCCAGATTATTTAAAATATACAACGCAGCTCCTTTCATATTCAATGATGCCTTTATCGGCATTTCATCTCCTTTGAATGCAGTCTTTTATAATACTTGTGACAGATTGCCACGTCCAGGAGCGGATAACATAGCCAGAGCACAACTTGAAACAAGTTCTTTTCATGTCTTATTGTCTAGATGTCAGCAGGTCAATTACGAACCCTCTTGTATTTAATATGCACAGTATTGTTCTCTCCATTACCTGTGGTTAATATTTCTATGCCTACTGAGGTTGATTAACATGGTGTCCGCCTGCCATCCATCACTGCCTCCTGGGAAGCCTAAGGTTGCCCCAGAGTGATGTCCAAATCTTCTTTGGAACTTGTTGTAGATGTCAGCAAAACATCTTGGGGGTACCTATGTTTATCTTTTCATCACGCAACTGCTTTTAATCAACCGGTTTATATTTCAAACCATTCACACCAACTGACGACTTTATCAGTTAATCTAGTCCCATGTTTCTTAAAAAAAAAATGCCGGAAACATGTAGTATTTGGTGTAACAGTGCATTTGACATACATCTTTGAATTTTCACCATATCATGACCATGCATATATATATACTGTAATTTTGTTGAATTCTAAATATTCTGTTTCTTTCACACTGTGCATCTAATGTTTATACCATTTCCATGTATTCAAAGAAATTAATATTCAAAGGTTAAGATATCTCTTCATAAACTGTAATGAGCATCTCTGCTCAATTGTTACCAAAGGTGTTCAAATCCTAGGACTGCACGAGGGACTACATTTAGATAATTTATGACTCCCATAGTCTCCCTCAGCAGGGATTAATTTTGAATAATTTATGCTCTTATGCGCACATAGAGCTGAAACATTTTAGTAGGTGTCAGGCGCTCACTCACAGACGAGGCTAATGTGCGGACTAGCAGGGGAACTGATGGCAGTCTCTTGTTATTTAAAGTCTTGCTTTTTTATACTTCCCTCATTCCCCGAGGGAACAGAGGGCCAAAGGATGCAAAAATATGTCTTTTTAAATAAAAATATACATTTGAGGTGGCGGTTGGGGTGATACAGAAGTTTGCAATGAAAATGAAAGGAATGAGAAACTGGCTTGTTATACCAGAGTATACTTTTTCCTGGGTCATATGGAAGGGACTGTCCTGTTGCATAGGATGGCTTTGATATATCACTGACAACAGTGGGTGAATGACTCACTATTATTGTGCAAAAGGAGAAAGAGGAGGGCCTTTTTTGCAGAGTGCATGTCAAGAGTGAAATCTTTAATGTTTTGTTTTTGCACAAATGAAAATGGATGGACATTGTGAACTTCTAAAATTAGGGCTGCTCCAGGTTAATAGTAGCTTATATTTTGCACAATTTGTATAGTTAGTCATTTCTAATATCATTAGGGAAATTAGGTTTGAGGTGATTTATTTGTTTATTCATTTAATAAATCATTTAAACCCATTCAGAATCTTAAGCATGTAAGGCAGAAGACGAATAGCTAACTCACTCTGTCCTTATACACAGGAAGCAACATAAATCAGGTAATAAACTTACAACATGTTTTGCATAGTGCTAATTACTTGTGTTTTTAATTTGTCCAGTTCAGCCAGAGTTCTGTTGCCATGTGTCACATCTCATTGCTCTCAAGTGGTAATGAATGATGTGATTCAGCCTAATTCATGTTATGGATATTCCCTTGCTTTGTTCTCTTCATGTTTACTAATTAAATATCCTGCACTGGAATAAGGTTGCTTAAAATATGCCTAAATGGATGTAAATTATTATCGGGCTGATTTTCAGTGTGCTTTTTGTAGATAAGGTCAATGCAAGCACAATGTAGTTTTAATTTACCACATGCAAGCAGTATCTATCATCATACTGTACTTTTACACGCACATATACACATGCATGCACACACACACAAACAAGTACACACACACTCACACATGTGCGCACACAGTGTTCGTTCCGCAAGCCTTATAATTCAAGCAAAGCTCTGTAATTGTGTTGGCAGCAGTATTGTCCTTGCCATAGGATCACTGCGACTATTGCACAGAAAGGTCCCCTTTCTCGCTGCTCAACAATGTCTAATAAATCCTGGGGTGGGGAACATTGATGCTGGGCACTGACTGTGACACAAAAGAGGGGAATTTGGGAAGAGGCTGCACAGGATAATGAACAGTATTTTAACTCGGCAGTTTAACCTCAGAGCCTGTCAGAACTGACCTTTCGCCAACCTCGGCAAGAGTCTGATTTCTCCTGTTACTGTTTTTCTTTTCTCCCTCCTCCTTCACTCCCTTCTCACTCTCTCCTCCTGCCCCTTCCTTAGCGTTCCTGTCTCTTTTATTCTTCTGCTGACAGAGAGTACACTGGAGTAAAAGAGATGGAGAGAGAGGGAGTGTGTATGTGTGTGGGGGGTAGGGGGCTGGGATGTGTAAGAAGTGTCAGTCCAAGACATTTACATGAAAAGCAGTTAGTAGTTGAAAGGAGAGCTGTTTCACAATCTGCCTGTACATTTTCTTTTTTTCTTATCCTTTCTCTCTAGCTAAGTCTCTCTCCATCTCTTTTATTGCCATGGTCCATGCCTAGCGAATTGATGTGAGAGAAGGGGCAACCCCCACATGTCTACAGCAGGCTGGGAGGTGTAATTGTCTCTCATTGAGGCCTACATGACCCTCATCCAGGGTGACCTTTACACAACCTTTTGCTTCACCTGAAGTTGACCTTGAAGGAATGTGGCTCTCCACATTTATATGTCTTCTATCATTAGTGCCTTCCAACTTGTTTTCCTCCTTTTCCCGCTTGTCCCTTTTACCTTCTTTTTATGCATCCCTTTTCTCTTTTCTCCCTCCCCGCCATTCTGTGTTACCCAGCAGAGGGTAGTACGTGTAAATCAAGCCAGGCCATTTTCTATAGCACAGCTCTGATTAGTGCTGATGATGTTCCCAAAGAGGTGAAGGGGACAACTCAGAGGCCACTGCAGCTGCTCTCCCCTATTCACCATTTGCGGATTTATGTCTCTCTCTCTCTCTTTTCTCTCTTTCACCCCCACTCCTGTTCTCCTTCCTACCACATTTTCAACATTATCAATATCGATCGAGCAGTGCACTTAGAACCTCTCTTTAACAATTGGCTCCTGTGGTTGATATAGGCATTAATGGTGAGTGCTTGCAGATAGAGACAGAGAGTGATTTAAAACAGTTTGAAAGATTCATGTAATTCCACATGAATAACCCACAGATGTCGTGGAAGGTGACTGCTCTCTCACACAGTCAGCGTCATCAGGGTAATAGTTACCCAAGTACACCCGCATTCACATCATCATATCATCTTATCTTTGGCTAAATGTTTGCTTTTTATGGCTATTTCATAGGGATAGAAGATGAGGTCATAGTTGTGATGCTGTAGTTTATGTTTCTAGACCTGACCTAATGTCCTGACCCTCTGTTTGATTTATGATTGATGCAGTGTGCCAACGGTTGATGCGTTCCAATCCATTTAATTCAATCACTTAATGAACTTTACAGTGGTCTCAAAAGATGCAGCTTCATCTCTAAATATTTAATCAGCCTTATTAATCTTTATTTTCTATTGGGAATGTTTAGCTTGGAATGTATAGAGCATATATTTATACACACACATACATATACATATGTATATATGTACATATGAGTATAATACTTTATAAAAAAATCAAATAAAGTGAGGGATTTAAAACAAGAGGTTGAGTGAAGAATAATAGATTTTAATTATCACATGAACGAGTAAGAATTAGTTGTCTCTCCTCTGTTGATGTTGTTCTACTGCAGCCGCCCCCCTTCCCTTGAACATAAATAATTATGCAGGGGTGACTAATTCGAAGACACTGCATACTTAGTACACAAATTTCCTTTTTTTTCTCTCTGCTCCAGGGTTTGGAAGGAATAACACATAACCACAAAACAAAGGCAACATCAAGCTCATAAAATTAACATAGCAAATGACCTGGAGAGGAAGCTCGATAAATATTCCGATCTTATCACCTCAAAGTACTGCAAGACGTCTAGAGAGCAGCCAATGAAAATACCCTCGTTAATCTTCCATACCCTTGGATAAAGTTGTTTTTTTTTTATTTATTTTTTTACAGGAAACCATCTTTCCAGCTACTCCTCAGGGGTCGGGACAAGGGCGCCTTCTGCCGAAGTTGATAGATATTTTTTGGGTGATCTCCGACTTTTGTTCAGAATGCTACAGACTGACCTTGGATTCCAACTCAATTTACTTTTTCCTTTCTCTTTGTATACCCTCCCATGTTGTGATGGAGAAAGTACTGTGTGAGAGACACCGTTTTAAAAATGTTGATTCTGTATCGAGCCAGATCTACAAAGAGGTGTCTGAGGGTATGGGGTGTGCATTTATACAATCCTGGATAGGTGCACTTGCATTCATAGTTCGTGTCACATTCCAAACATTCTCTGCTTTTACCTTCTTTACTCCTAAAGCTGTTTATACACGGCTAAGATGCTAAGCTTTGTACAAGTTTCAGTGTTGTCTTCTTCACATGTTGTCAGAGGAAAACAGTCGTTTTAAACAGATGAAGAGGGGATCAATCAGCCTTACCACCTTCACCTGCCACATATGTCATTTGTTTTTTGGCACGTCATTCTCACTTGCTGCAGGTAGATGAAATGCATAATCCCCCTCATTTGATTTGAGCGATGTTTTGTCATGCTAGCATTCGGATGAAAGAGGCGGTTCTTCGTGTTTTGACAGTACACATTGCATCCTGAATAAGCTCTCTATCTGCTCTTCTTATCACTATTTGAATACAGTAGTATTCAGTCTTATCTTCTTCAAAGAGGTGATTTGAATGCTATTTGTATTTCTAACTAGCTGATTTCTCTTGTGAATAATATTAAAATTAGGGGAATTACTTTTATGATTTATTTGATTGGATAAATCATCAGCCAAGTAAATAACCATGATATTTTGATGCAGATCTGCTTTACTGCAATGGTCCAATATTTTTCATTGTTGCATTATTTTCTTGAATATACTACACAGACCTTGGAAAAAGCTATATTTTCAGCAGTAACACTTATTAATCTGTAGGACTTTGTGCAGTGCCTGATAAAATGTTTATTTAAAAATTGGCTCTTAGCCTTGGCAGAGGTCTGCACTCTGTGAGTGCACGTTCAGTTGAATGTTTATTTTATAGTATTACTGAATTCCTTTCCAATAAGCTAATACAAGAATTTTGGCATTCTCTCCATTTACTTATAGAAAAATATTTCACAAGTATAACAATTTAAGAAAAAATCAGTTTTATAAAAACTTAAGGTTACCAATTTTGCCAAAAATGACCCCCAATTCATTTAACACATGGCTACCACCAGTATATATATTTGCCAAATTAGCAACACATTTTTACAAACAATGTAACAACTAATAAATGAGACTGTTCTTGGGGTGAGTGGCTGGCAGCAGCTCATAGCTCACAGTTCAGAAAATCTGAGCATTTCACTGAAACTTGAGCAATTTTTTTTATTTGCTGTCCTGATGAGAAATTCTGTACATTTCATAACTAACAATATCTAATTGGGTTTAAAAAAAAAAGAGAAAAAAAACAACCGCAAAAAACCTTCTAATCTAATATTTGACCAGGTCATTCCTTTATCTTAAGCTTGGTCAGAGTCCCTGTGCTACTCAAGGGCCAAAGGCTTTAGACTAACTAAAATTGGCCTCCTCTGAGAATACCCTTATCCATGGCATCCTGTCGCAAGGACAAAATCAACATGGGGATAATTTAGTGGTACCACGTTCTATATCAAAGAACAGGAGCAAGACTAGACATTGACCGAGATTATTATTTTTTAAAGTACTCAAGAGCACCTTTTACAGTATGCAAATGTATGTTCCTTTGTTCCTGATCTCTCTTCTAAATTTGTATCCAATGACTTATGAACAATTCGTGTTTGTGTCTGTATATAACCAGTTTACCTAAATGTTTCTGTAATTTCAACATGTGAAGTCACACCATTTGAGGGCTTGGGAAAAAACAAACAAAGTCAAGGCTATGTATCACAACTATATTTAGGCTGGTCATTTACTAATCAGTGGAAGCAGAACACGTAACTTCTTGGACTAAGTATTACGGATTTTGGAGGTAAGACCCAAACACAGGCATAGGAGTCTGCACCAAAATGGACAGGGTTCGAAACAACAAGTTTACTTTGACCAGGTGAACAGGTACATGCAGACCAGGTAAGGGGAGGCAGGGCAGATACAGGAGGACCGGATAGGGGGACCAGGGCAGGAGCAGGCAGTCCGGGTAGGAGGGACACAGGGCAGGAACAGGCAGTCCAGGTAGGGGGGACACGAGGCAGGAACAGGCAGATCAGGTCAGGGCGACAGGGGGCGGGAACAGGCTGCAGGCAGAAGGCTCTACCATACACCGACATGGGAGAGGCCCGATCAGGGGAGGCGCTAGTGTACACCGATGCGAGAGAGACCAGCCAGGTCAAGGGGGGCTAGCCGGAAGGCGTTAGCATCCACCCAGGAGAGGAGCTGGTTGGATCACAGGCGGCCAAGCAAGAGGCACTTGCATACACCGACTATGGAAGAATCCTGGTCAGGAACAGTCAGAGGAACACTGGGAAGGAACAGGCAGAGGTACGCTAGGCAGGAACAAGAAGCCCAGTCTTGGACAGGCGGCTAGGCGGAATACGCTAGCATACCCTGACAATGGAGGTGGCGGCCTGGCAGGGTGCACGGGTTTACACCATCAGGGGGAAGTGGTGGCATGACGAGGTGCACGGGTTTACACCGCCAAGAGGAGTGGCGGCAAGGCGAGGTGCATAGGTTTACACCGCTGGGGGGAGTGGCAGCCCAGCGAGTCGCATGGGTTTACACATCACCGGAGGGAAGGGGTGAATGGGGAGGACAGGGAACTTAACCAATGACCCGGTAACCAGTGAGGCTTAGAGCTCTGGCTTTTAAGCCCTCACTGATTGCTGGGAACCAGAACCAGCAATGTGCTCCCAAGGCTTGGCAATCCGCGGCAGGTGTGCGCTCGCCACGCGCTAGCCTGCCGTAAGCCTAACCCTGACACCAACCTCTCTTACTTCTGTTCAATTGCTGAATAACACCCACAAAACAGACACTGATATGGTCCCTTGTAAGCAAACAATACGAGACATAAATAGAGTGTTTGTTTGTGTATGTCTGTGTGTGTGTGTCTTCAGGACATAGCCATTGGCCTTAGTGACAGTGCCAAAGGAGGAAAAGGCAGGGAGGTGAGTAAAAAGATAACTGTTTGTGTGTAAGAATATGTCCTCCCCCTTTTTGCTTTATTATTGATTGAAGGGTCAGTTGATGCAAAGAGTCAAATATAAAAATGTGAGAGAAGTGTTGAGGTATAAAATGAGAATTTGAGGAGAGTCGCTGCATTTGCAGCCACTGAAAAATTTGCAAGACATGTGCACATGCATGCACATTGTTACTTTCCTGTTTGCATCTAGAAGATATGATTTGGACTGACACTGGCTCCGGACTTCCTTACAGCATTGAACAGGCTGACCTTGTCTCAGTCTGACTCAGTATAACCTCTTGTCCTGTAAGGCCCCTTAAAGACAATGCCTTGATAAGAGAGAGAATGTCTGTTACAGTCTTTCTGCGCGCACATACACTTAAGTCTTGAACGTCTACAACACAGTCTCATTAAAAAAAAGAAAACCTGGTGGCTTCAGGAGGGTATTAGGTTTTATTCAGTATGCACAGAGCATAATTCTACAGTACCCAGAGAGAGTAGATTGAATGTTATGTAAATGAGCTGAGCAGCAGTGATGTCTTAACTTCTACGGTTGGTAATGTTTTAATCATCGAGCTTGAAATTGAAACCATAACCGGCAGGGGTTGCTATACACCTAAAACCGCCAATTACAAAGATTCTCCGTCTTTCTCCATTCACAATGGTTTAGCGCAAAAATATCTGGCGAATGATTTCTGTAGTCTGAATGTTTCTCTACTCTTATTTAGCTTATTCTTCATAGCTGAAATTGAAATATCTGTGATAACTCTAAACCCTTTGAATTATAATGAATGTTGTTATTTTTATTGAATTACTTTATTTTGAACAAGCTGCCACAAATCTGCCAAGCTGCCAGAATTTCATTTTCTATTTTATTGCATACAGGGCTCCAAAAATAGATTCATTATAATGGACTCATGAAGAGCACGATGCACTGCAACTCACTGATTTAACAAATGGAGAAAGTACCCATCATGTCAATAGAGTGTTCTCTAGATGCTGTACTGCAAGTTTAGGTTCTGGACCCACAGAGTTGATAAAAAAAAAATCTTGTTACCTCCGTTCTTATGTGAACAATGTATTAATTGCAAAACAAGCACTGAATAGTTCGTCTTACTTTCTGCTAATTTACATGGGCACAGAACTGCAACGCATTATGTCATTGAATAGAAAGAAACCATCACACATGGAAGACCTGCCAGATCTTGGTTGTACAGTCAACGTATCACGGTTGATGGATGATGACAATGGCAGTGATCTGCCATAGCTCTTTTTGCCATGCCTGTTACATGAACAACTACATACATGTTAACTGCACAGCTTATTACAAAGAGCACGGTAAAACACACATACACACACACACACACACACACACACACACACACACACAGACACACACACACACACACACACACACACACACACACACACACACACAAACACACACACACACACACACACACACACACATACGCAACACACACACAAGCACAAAGCTGGTAACCACACAGCTTTATACCTTACTACAACCGGTCAGTGACTTATCAGCCTGTTACTCACCGACACACATACACCAGAATGTTTTTTTTAGCACACATCATGGTTGAACAAAACCATAGAAATGTATGCCATTGTAAATACATTTTATTGTGTGGATCTTAGGTTAATGTGTTTGGTCTGTATCTATATTGTTCTTGACTATATTTCCTGAGACTGGGTTTCAACAAAAAGTGTGTAAGGTATCGAAATATAGTGACGTGAGCGATGGGTTTTCAGCCTTAGAAATTATGGGTAGAAATATCACTCAGCCAGACCCTTATTTTGAGACCACAATGGGTGATTAACCGTTGACTTAACTGATGGCTTCAACTCTGGCTTCAACCACTCCAGAATGTCACAATATCTATGTACGTTTGGAGAAAACAGTGCAATTAATTGAGTGGCAGGTCTCAAACTAAAGCAGATGTTAATTTCAATAGATTTTTGATTTGGGATGCA
The DNA here is from genome assembly GCA_901007705.1 of Fistularia tabacaria. NCBI lineage: Eukaryota > Metazoa > Chordata > Actinopteri > Syngnathiformes > Fistulariidae > Fistularia > Fistularia tabacaria. The sequence continues at coordinate 36,855 of CAAKHD010013787.1, read as the reverse complement.
ATGGAAATCATAAAAGGAACACAGGAACTTTGCACTCTGAGCTTTTACAAAACAGATATACACCACATTGAAAACTACACAAAGAGCATATGGCATACTCAGGGGATTGGAAACCAACACTTTTTTAGCAATTTGGAATGGTAATAAGGTCCCTGACATTGTAAGATGTTTGAAATCCAATTCATCCCTACCAACTGGCAAGCCCAAACTAAAAATTCGCAAAAACATGAATTCCTATGTACTAGAACTTATGTGTCCATGTTATGCATCAACATCATAGTGTGTAATGTGTGTCAGTTGCATAAAAATATCGATAATACTTAGAGTACAGCTTAATTACATTAAAAATAAATCAATAAACAAGAGACTTTGAATGTTAGGTTAAACATCAAACCTGAACAAGTTGATGCCATCAGTCTGAGAAGGAACAGTTTGTTTGATGTCTTGGTGTCTGCACTGTACGAGTCCCTGTAAGACATTTATCATGACTGATATGGCTCAAAGAGGGCAATATGGGTTTCCTTTTAAAGTTATTGCTGCTCGGATATTTAATCAACATCCAACACTAGACACCTCTGACATGACTCAGTTTGTAGCTCTGTTGTGCTGGGCCTCTGTGTTATTATATACAAGTTTATGTTTCATGTTTTTGTCAAAATATTACAATCATTGTGGTGGTTCTAGCTACTTTTTGCCTCAAAATGACTCCACTTAAAATTAGTTCATTCATTAATACCCCCCTCTACACGCACACAAGTTTTGTTATATAGTTTGAGATCCATAAAGCTAAATTAAATAAATGTTCAGTGGTCGGTTTTTGTGATTTTTCTTCTGATGAAATTTAGGTTTAAAATTTGCAGATGACATTGGTTGGTGCCAAAGCCAGAATAAACCCAGTCTATCTGGTTGATTGAGCCCAACATTACCAAGATACATGTGTTTTGCTCCAGGACCAAAAGGTAAAAATATATACTGTATATAAATATATATTCTGTATATATCTACATAAATGTATTGTCTTTACTTTTATCTTAAACTTAAGTGCAATTATCTGCACAAGTTCAATCATTTAAATATATGATGAAGGTGAAAATATTTCTACTTTTCTAAGCACAAAACTCGGTACACTTATGTGCTAACTGTTTTGACACATAAGAAGTACCTCTACTTATCGAGTCATCTTTTTACTCGTTTACAGACACTAAAAAAATCTTTTCTTGCTTTTTTTGTCTTGGCGCATAACCAAATCACATAAAGCTTAAATCATGTGCATAGCTCATCAAACCAAAGAAAAACTAGGCTCTCAACAATCTTACAGCCATCAGAAAAAATATTTGTGCAGGACTCTTACCGAATCCTCCAATCCATTCACTTTGGGCCGTCAGTCTGCCACCCAATGACTTTGGAACTCTCCTGTGGAGAAATTCTTTATTTCATACATAATGTGCAGCTGCACACTTTGACAAATAAGCTGCAAGATATTGGTTTAAGGACCAGAAGTTAAAATCAGTAATGTAAAGATTCCCCGCCACCAAATGAAACGGAGAATACATTTAGAAAAATCAAGGTATACCTCTGTTAAACCATTTGCGGTATGCTCCTAGGTACAGATTAGGTCAGTACTAATCTACTTTTTGCTACAACTGGTAGGGAAACAAAAAGCTCCAAGATTTGATAAGTGAGAGTCCAGCAATGTATTTGTCACCTCTGTTTTTTTTTTCCTTTTTTTATTTCCCCAAGTGGGGTTGATTAAAGGAATATTCTATTCTATTCTATTCTATTCTATTCTATTCTATTCTATTCTATTCTATTCTATTCTATGCTCTGCTCCTTGCAAAAAAGACAGATGTTGCTGTAATCTCTTTGCTAAAAGAGGCAGTTATTTAAGTTTAGACTGGTGTTGTTGGTTTTTTTCCAGTATCTAATTTAAACTGATTTCCTCTAACCATACAGTGTAAAGTTATGAATTTACATCAGTGTGTGTGAAATTTGTTTTTCTGCATGTACATGTTACATAAATACATCACAGTTTTGTGATGATAATGATTTCTTTCCTTGTTATTCCTATATTGACACCTGCCTCCCAGATCAATGGCAGACAGTTCAAAATGTAGACAAAATGTAAGCAAGATTCTCTGGTTAGTACTCACAATATGATAAGTTCCCCTGGGTACATACCAATACTCATTTCTCCAACTTCCCACTTTAATGAAAAAAAAAACTTCGAAGAAAGAAGGAGAAAGGAGTAGATGGCAGGAGAGAAGAGGTGAGCAGGGGAAATTTGGGAGTCAGTAATAATGAAATTAAAGAAAATGAAATAAAAACCTTTTATTATTTCACTTCTTGATTGAATTCCAGATATGTCTTACCTCAGTTGTCTTGCAGAACACATACCTGCAAGATGTAACCTAATTCATTCTCTGGTGGGAGCTAACTTGAACTTTTTTCCTGCATAATTTCTTTCTGTGTCTTTGCTGTCAGACAGTAGAGAAAACAGCAAGTGAAACTTGGATTTTTTAAGGTCATGAACCGACTGAATCAGGTGTAGAAAACAAAGTGTAACACTGGTTTTCAACCTGGGGACTTTATTGCAGAGAACACTGGGAGTATTTGTGCCAGAAATAACCTCATCTTGTGCAGTCTGCCTCTTGTTTGCTTGACTCAGGTCAGAGTGTTGATCATATTGTGGACAACCGATAGGATAAATTCATATCTATTTGAATGTCTTTAAAAATAACTCAAAACCATTGATATTATGATGTATGTAGCCAAGGAAGAGAAAAAGTCAAGGGTTAATGACAACATTCAGTTTAATATAATGAATTGCTAAACAGCCATCTGAAGGTAGTTTGCATCTCTTTTGTTCTTAGTCACTCATTTAAAGCTTATTTCATTGCTTACCACTAAGAAACATTGTAATATTATTGTTAAATACAATGTCATAATATGACTCGACATTAGAACTATTCTGTACTTGATAGTATGCATGAGCCTATGTGTACGTTATACCTCAGAGAGAATAGGAGGACATGGGGCCAGACCTTAAACTTCAAGTTGATTCTACAGCTCACAAAATTAGTTTTTCAAAAGTGATCAACAAGTGAGATCCCTAAGAGAAAATTAGGTGAGACTAAGTTGAATGCCAGCAGTGCCAGTCATGATTACATGGGTGATAACATGACTGATAAGAATAATAATGTTATGCATGCTCTAAACCATTATAATTACAAGTTACTTTTGAATAACAAATTTCTTTTAAATCTTGTCAAAGATCTTTATTGTTAACTTTATTTTTGTCCGCAAGGAAAACCATTGTTTGTATTTTAACAGGTACGGTGGTCAAGTTTACAACAAGATGCATTGTTGTGCACTCAAAATAAATTCATGAAATTATTTCTTCATAGTGAAAGAGAAAGAGAGAGGAGAAAAAACTGGGGTTAACAAATGGTATTCTCACTGATTAACTCATCTATAATATATTGTCCCTTATGACCTTACCATATAACCAAGTGCACCACGAATAAATATGCCTACAGGTAACAATGACTGTTTGGTTTTGTGTGTTTGTAATGTTGTATTAGGTGTGTTTATATATTTTTTTTAAATAACTAATATTTGCTTAAGATCAATATCAATTATCAATATGTCTTGACTCAAATATTGCCAACAGTAACAAAAGGCAGGATGTACTTTTGAACAGGAGGAATAGTGTTTGGAGTAATGGGACATACCACAGGTCTAAACTGCCTCCTGCTTGTAATAAATGATGCCTAGCAACTTAATGACAATTCAATAACCCCCGCACCCCCCTTCGTGTGCAATCATTCCCTGTCAGAGAAATGGATATGCACATGTATTACCAAATAAGAAGCCTAGGCCCTATCAATACTGTCTGATCTCAAGATTTATGCGATAACCATGGAGACTGGTACACATTTGTGACAGAAACACACCCCAGCCTTTCATTCAACATCAAGATGTTACGTTAAAAAGAAAGGGATGGTTACTGTTACACAAAACAATTTATTTCATAGATGTTTTCGATTTTGCTGTTGTCTTAAAACCCAATTAAAGCTGTCCGTGATGTTTTCATGATAGACCTGTAACAGCCCCCAAGATACTTTTGGAAGTCAGCATATCTCTTGAACTAAATGTTGTGAATGTCTCCAATTTCCCACACAGGACACGCTTGCAACCCCCCTATTTGTCTTTTTTTTCCACACAGGACTGTTTGTTGTTTGCTTGCAAGAGAACCACATGGTTTGAGTTTTTCTGCATTAATTTATTTCATGTTCATTTTCTCTTGCATTTTTTTTTTTCTATTGCCATTATGTGTTTCCCTGCGATGATAAAACTAAAGTCAATCAGAACCAAGGATGTATGGGTCCCAGCAGGGGTGAGAGCATCAGATCTTCTAACATGTGGGAATGGTTAAATCAGGAGCAGATCTAAAAGTCCACTCACTCACTCACTCTCTCACTCACTCACTCACTCACTCACTCACTCACTCACTCACTCACTCACTCACTCACTCACTCACTCACTCACTCTCACAGACACACAGACACACACACACACACACACACACACAAGCAAAAATGAACACTCTTTTTATTTTTTATTTTTAAAGGGGAATCTCTAAGTGTAAATTGAAATGTTCTTGCAACCTCTGAATATTTCCATTATAAGAGTGGAGTTTGAAACATTTATCTGGATACATAGATATTGGTTTATTGCACTATTATGCCATAATATTGATCAAGAAATCAATCAATTTTGGCTTCACAAAAGTTAGATGTATTCGCACGCTCAATATGATTACCTCTAAATAACTAAATTCCTCCTTGTCTTAAATATATTGAGGTCCAGCATATATCTTCTTAAGGTAGACCTGACACATCAATGTTTTTGTTGTCAATGTCCAAACATTTGAGTGGGAAAGCACTTTAGACAGATCTTGAGGAGTCTCCACAGTCTTGCAACATGGGAGGGAAATAAATAAAACAAAGCCAAAAAAAACAAAAATGAAAGCTCCCAGGCACTGGCCAGAACATCTGGCACACATGAAAACAGCTGAAGATACCCTTGATTGAAATCGTACCTTTCCTTTTGAGCCGTGACAAAATGACCCTTAATATCACACTCGTTAGAATAATAAAACTTAAGTCTCTCATTTGGTAGATGTGGGCATGCACAGCTAATATTGAGCTCAGATTCTGCATAGGCTGTGATGTCCGTTTAGGTTTAAGTTACACGCCACCTCAGTAACTAAGCAAACCATGTTTTCTTCTCCCCTCTGTAACTAATTTGTTTGTGGACTTTTTCAATTCTCATAATTTCATCTTCAACTATCCTCTTAAACCTTGACCCTCTGAGTTATTGTCATGTCCTGTGGGCTGGAGTGCAGGCTGGGTGGCCAGGCCTGAGATGCAGGAAAGAGGAAAGGCTCTGCAGACTCTTTAGGATCTGTTTACACAAATGGGAAGCTTTTTTTGGTGGGAGATTAAAGTTAGTAACAGCAGTGAAGTGCTGTTCCCATCGTCTCTGGAATCCTCCTCCCAGCAACTCTTCTCCTGTCACTTTAACAAATGTTTGGTTTAGGAAATGGTAAACAATGTCTACATTTCAATTTCAGTTATCTTCTGATGGCTATGACTCTTAAAGACTCCAACTAAAGACTTGGCATGGAGTATCTGCTAACATGCCAAACACAAAAAAATTTGTCGTGCAAATAACAATAACCAAAACATATTGTATCCTTGGTGGACTTGTGATAATGAAGCTTTTTTTGTTATATTCCTCCTTTTTTCAAAAATGTAATAAGATAGACTTCTGTGGTTCTCATACGGGAGTGTGAACATAAACCAAATAGCTGACTACCTGATTAAAAAGATGGGTTGTACAAATGAAGCCCTCTACCTATGACCTGCTGTTTGTCTGTGTAAACCACTACACTGTAATCCCGTCAGTGTGGAATTAATCCACTCACTGCTGTTTCAACCTTATGTTACATTCTGATTTGTACAACCTCTCACATAAGCCCCCTGTATCTGTGTTAGCTCAGCTCTTGCTTTTTACCATCAGCTCCACCACCAAAAGAGACAGGCGGCAGGGAAAGAGCAAAGCAGGAAGGGAGGGTCAACATCATCTGTGATGAATGCCTTTCCACTGAAAAGCTGTACGGAATGTCCTTGACTTTAATCAAAAGTATTTGTTTTTTGGGGCAGGTTGTCTGTTGTCTCATGCACTCTTGTCCACTGATAGCTTGACATTAATAACACCATAAATCAGGACAAGTGATGCTGGGTATTTCAGTAATGTTTCAGAGTGGCTGCAGAGATGGCTATCATCGAGGAGGATGAGAAGGAGAGTGAAGTGTCTTTTGGAATGCAGGAATATGTGAGGGTTAACTAGCCCCTTGAGAAAAGTGTGTGTGAGGCAGAGCTATGCTGGAGCCAAGAGAACCAAAGTAAGGCCATTTTTAATATGCATGAGAGAGACAAGAGCTACATGACCATGTTTTGTCTAGAATGTTTCATATTCTGCGAAGCGAAGAAGGAAAAAGAACAATAGGAGTGCAGAAATTGAAATGCAGCTTATTTGCGGTACATGAATCTTTGCTTTCTCTGTATCCATCTTGCAGTCACATAGTAACATTTATACTTCGGCAGCATCAAAGACTTGGGACAAACACAACTGATAAGCTGCTCTCCTTGGATATGTGAATGCCATGATTCTTTGCTGCACATCCCTCATCCTGCACTGTGATGGTCTCTTCACATAAACACACAAGTCTTCTCTTGGCCAGGATCTAAACAAATCGGCATGATTGATTTGACAGAGGGTATGAGATAGCTGTTCATTGGCCAATATACTACGAGTACAAAGGCCTTGAAACCTTCACACAGAAGGGATAGGCCAAGAAAGTACTGCTGCCCATTTGTATGTTTGAATAAAGAGGGAAGGCTGAACAGCTGTTTGGTATTTCAAAGGGTCAGTTAGCGTAATTCTGTCCCAATTAGTTTGAATTTCAGGCAGTAAGATTTTGTGTTTCAGGTCATTGTGAACTTTCACTTACATTTAACTCCGTCTTGGAACTGAGGCAGTAAGGCTGCTTTTGACTCACTGCGGTCAACTTGTAATCATCAGCGGTCAACTTGAAATCATAAGGTAGGATGTGTTAAACAGCATGGAAGTACAGATATTTATTTAAGTCAGATATGTTTGCTGTGAATAATTATGAAAACAAGGTTTTTTCTGAGTAAAAGTACATCACTCATACAAAAGATGTTGACATAATCCCTGCTTTTTATTCCTTTAATTGTAAGTATGTATAGCGATTTGTAGAGGCACAGTAAACGGCGTGTGTATTTTTCCTGTCAAAGTCAATGCAAAACTAAAGAGCAGTACATAGATCACAATCACAAGAGCTGTTTGGTTGAATCTTACATCGCCAAGAGAAAGCTATCTAGACAGTGCTGCCAAAAGGAGTCTGCATTTCTAATCCCTAGATGCCTCATAGGCCCAACAAATCTTATCTATCTACGTGTTGTCAAAAAATGTCACTGCCATATCAAATAGAGAAGACTGGAATACCTGAAGGAGAGGTGCTGCAGGGAGAAGGAAAAAGAGAAAATCTACAACAATGCACATTTTCAGCAGTACACATGCACACATATCACACACAGACACTGATACAAATACGCCGGAGAGACATGGAGCGGTCGTCAGTTGATAAACAAATGACAGACAAATGACAAGTTTGAACACCTCCACCAGTTTTGATAGTAATCACCCTGTGAGATCGTGCCAAAGGCATCTCTCAGGGTAGGAGAAAGACAGAGAAGGGGGAGAGATGAGGAGTGGGGGGCAAGGCCTGTGTGTCATTTTGCACAAACAAAACCTCTGCCAAACACAGGATCTGATTACTTTCACCGTTGACTGTTCCAGTCTAATCTGTCTGCCAATCTGGGCTGCTGGGAGTGACATAGTTAAAGGAGGGATGATGGAGAGGTGGAATGTTTAAAAGAAAGGGATTCCTTATATTTTTCACAGGACAAGATGCGAAAGCTTTGGGAGTGTATAAGCATATTATTACACTTGTAGTTATTTTTTTTTTTTCATTTCTGTTTTGAATGGTGACATTTGAGCAAATAAAGAAAACGAAATCCATCAATAAGCAGATTATCATGACCGCAAGAACAAGGTCACAGATCCAAGCGGCTGAAATGAGCTTTCTCTGCAGGGTATCCAGGCTCTCCCTTGGAGCTTGGTCATCCAGCAGGGGCTCAGAGTAGAGTCACTGCTCCTCCACGTGGTGAGGAGTCAGATGAAGTGGCTCCGGCATCTGGTTAGGATGCCTCCTGGACGCCTCCCTGGTGAGGTGTTCCGGGCATGTCAAACTTGGAGGAGGCCCCAGGAAAGACCCAGGACATGCTGGAGGGATGATGTCTCTCAGCTCACCTGCTATCCCTTCGGAAGAGCTGGTCCAAGTGTCGGGGGAGAGGGAAATCTGGGCCTCTCTGCTTCAGCTGCTGCCCCATAGACAATAGATGGATGGATGGATGGCATACTGTTTTCATTAAATTTGAATGCAGGATTTAACATGAGCAAACAAAGAAATTAAAAAGGGTATGTCTTTACGAGGAATTTTTCCAATTAAATATTTCAAATTTTAGATTTGTCTTTTCAGGAAACTCCTCATTAGAATTTGTTAATTATATTTGTAATAATCAATGTCAAAGTCAAAGTCAGCTTTATTGTCAATTTCTCCGCATGAACTGGACATACAGAGGAATCGAGATGACGTTTCCCACAACCCCACGTTGATATGAAATTTACAAAATAATAATCAATCCGATCATTTTTGATTTTATGCCAGATGTTAGCTTGACATTTTGTCCTTGGGTTGGGTTTGACATCATGATGAAGATGATGATGATTTCATTGATTGTTTTCCTCTGTCATTTTCTTTTGCTCCCATTTGTCCGCATGTCCATGCTAAGTGACTGAATGTATTTGGATTTGAGTGTGAATGTATAAAGGAGCCATATTGCTCCAATATACAGCAGGTGTCATGTATCCAGCAGTGAAGCCAGTGGATAATTGGCATCATGGTGCGACTCTCAGCAGCCTGTGCTGACCCGAAAGCTGTAACAAAGTAAGACAGTGAGAGTGAGAGACAGGGTGAGAGAGATGGAGTGTTACTTAATGACAGAAAGTCTGAGTATATTCATAATACAGGAAGCATGTTCTTTTTTTTTGTTTTTTTGTGGATCTGAGTGGGGATATGAATATTGTGTTGTGTGTGTTTGTGTGTGTGTGTGTGTGTGTCAGTGTGTGTGTGTGTGTGTGCATGTTTGCGTGTTTGAGTTCAAGGTACCTGTGTGAGTTGCAGGCGCATGCACCATTAGTGAGAGCACATTAATGCCTATGCACATAGCGTATTCATACTGGTCTGACCATTGAAGTATAGCAACAACGTGATCAAAAGCAACTGAGATAGAATAACTTCTTCTAATGATGCCACTGATAGTTGAATGTGCAATGTATTTTTGACACACTTGTGGGTCAGGCTGAGCTTTGTTCTGCAATCCCTGTAATTTTGTATGTGCATGCTGGCATTATGATCACGGAGATGCTGGCAGATTCAGTTTAATGAATGCTTTTACCTCTCCCTTAACTCAATCTGGTTCCTCCCATTGCAATGGCCTCTTTATTCCAATTCGATTAGTGGACTAAAGCCATCAAGATTTCCTTGACAAAATGAATGCTTGTATTAATCCCAGCAATTTCCATTTAAAACATGAGGGTATCGACTCAATTAATAAGGGCTGATGCTGAATAATTACACAGCAAACACAGAAAGGGTTATACGGAAAGCACAGCTGGGCCTGCCCTGAGTGGCCTCTGGGAAACCAAAGAAGGAGGGGTCAAAGCAAAGCAATGGCAATGACTTAGGTGATGAATCTCTTCGCTGGCCCCTTATGCAATTAACAAGCAACACTTCTATTAATTTGCTTCCCCCTGAGTGGTGACTGGTCAGATGTCTCAGGGTCAAGGGTCAGAGGTTGAGTGCAGAGGTCAATCCAACTACAGCACAGAAAGATGGCAGATAGGAGATAGAGACCTAGAGGCAAAAAGGGGAAGATGCAAAAGGGCTTGATTAAGTCCTGCTTTTTTAGGAGTGGTTAAGTTTTCTTCATGTTTCAAATTGTTCCACATTGGGCAGTAGCATATCTTATTTGTCTCTTAAATTGGTGGGTCCAAGAGCAGAAACAATGCAAATATGCCCATATGAAAGGATTCAATTGATTTGGAGGAATCAATAGTTTTCAAGCATTCAATTAAGCTTTAATCAATGGCAAGGATGGAATAGAGAGGAAGGGAGAGAGAGAAGACAAATGTTGGCATTGTTCTGTGAGAAATAGATTACAAGTTAACTTTTATTTATTCCCGATATGTTAGGACACTGACTTAATCATGAACTAGTTGCTTTTTCCTAAAGCTCAGTGTGTTGGTTATCCGAATAAGCACCTGCGAATCAGATCCTCTGTGCTATGAGGTGCCTGTTTCAGGAACAATACATACACAGTAAATTCCTTTTAATGATAGACATGTTCATTTAAACCAACCGTGGTACTTTGACATATCAATATTCATACCTCTACCATTGTATCCTGATAAGAGTCATTGATAAAATACCGTTGTTCCTTTCAGCCATTTTTAGCTCTTCCTATTAACTTAATTGGATATGTTTTTGAGCTAACCCTGCTTGTGAAAGTTTCTTACTATTTTAACATCAGCATTATAATATCAATTTAATCTTAAACATAATCGTTGTCCTTGAAATTTACAGTGCCTTATGTTTTCATTTGCTCTTTCTAAAGAAAACAAGTTGGATTCTATCAAAAAAATAAGACTGTTGGTTTTGATAGAATCTAACTGAGGTAGTCATGGTAAAAATTGTGCATCTATGGTGAATTGTTTTACAATTGTAGAATACATGCCCTGCATACCACCAAGTGTGTCAATACTACATATTTTTTACAATCACCACTCTTCGAATGCACAATTATGGGGGAAAAAATAGAATAAATGAAAAAAAGTAACGGTAAAAATTACATTCACAATTAATGGAAAAATGTGGGTTAATGCCTCTGAAGTGCTACATCCCATCACAAAGCAACTTATAGTAGTTTTTCTTTTTTTATCTTCTCTCGGACACAATTTTCAGGAGGAAACCTTAAAATGTTTCCCCTCTGTGCATTCCAGAGGGGAAATGTTTACCCCTCTAGAGTGGGCAAGGCTTGAATATGATTTGCCTTTATGTTTTTGTTTGTTGGCTTGGAGTGTACTGGATACACTGTAGGATTTATTTTTTATTTTGTTATTGTCCCACATAGTTTAAGCCAGTATAAAATCACTGGGTGCTTTGTTTGTCATTCTGCCCACTCCCGTCTTTCCACCCCTTTATTTATTTATTTATTTATTTATTTATTTATTTATTTATTTATTCGAATTTTGTCAAACAACTTTCTTTTGGGGGGGGGGTTACAGTTAACAGACTTTATCGTTTATAACCCCATCCTCCTTGTCTATACAAGTTTGGGCTAAAAAAAAATGTCCATAACTCAAAGTCTGAGCCCACAATTCATTAATAACTCTTAATTACAGACTTACTGACCTCACTCTGGATACTCTCATGCTTAGCAGAGAACACTTCAAAAGAGGTCACGCGGCCTCAAGGTTAATGCTGTTTCAAATAAAACGAGAAGTTGTTAAAATTAACACTGTGCCAAAGCAGCTCTGTTTCCCTTTAGAATATAGAGGGTTGATCCTTTTATGTATTTGAGAGAAAGCATTCCCATATGTTTTCAAATATGGGGAAAATGCTCCAGGGATGGACTGTCATGACTGCCTCCTGTATGGCTTCAAAATACCCCTTTGTTAAGTGGCAACGGAGGAGGAAATGAAGCCTGACACTATTTTGATTCTAAAAACACTATCCGGACTTGCCCTGCCCTAACGATTATCATAGTTCTTATAAGTGTTGCAAGCATGGAAGGAAACTGAGATGTGACAGACAACAGTTCCTACTCAAGGTTCAGCTTAACTGCTTTTCTCCTGTTACAGCCCTCCCTGTTCTCTACTCACATTCTCAAGTTCTTCAAGCGTTGTTCGCTTGTTGGTTCTTACCAAGAAGTTGAATGCATACACATATTTTTATATTTTGTAATATCTCTTTACTTGTGGGAGAGGTCTGCTTAAGAAATAAGAGTGTCAAAGTTGGAAAGAAGATGTTGGAAACATCTATATATATATGTATTTCTTTGATCTCCTGTGATTTTTCTACCACAAAGATATTACTTTATATGCACTGTTGTGCCTTTATACATTCTGTTTTAATGGCAGGTTAGGGTTCAGGTTACATTAATTTCTCATGGTTATGGATTTTCTTGTAGATAATAGTCATTTTTGTCAATGCTTAATTTTGCCTTTGGTTTGCAAAAACACTCCCTTACCATTCTCAGTAAGAAGCATTTTTTTTCTCAGTAAGTATAGCAACACAACGAACATAATCTAACTTAAGTAAAAAGACAACATCCAATTGTACTTTGTTAATGTGTGGTTCACAGATGACTGCAATTGTTTTGTTTCAGGAGCACTTTTACCATCTGCCACTAAATACGCTTGATTCCTTACGTAAGGATGTGAAGAGAGCAGGCAGCATGCGTGTGACTGTGTATGTATGAGTTTTAAATATATGTGGTGAACATGGAAGTGGGGTCTGTCATGGTTCTAGACAAACAGGACTGCAGTATTGATCTTGCAAACACTGAGTCTTTACTTGAGATGCATAGGGTAGTCAAGGAAGAAGAGAAGCATTGTGCAGAGCTTCTTTTCAAGATCAAGGAGCAACAGGAACTGCAGAGCCTACTCTGTTTCATAGCAGAGGGCAAACATTGGAGCAACTGATTTTATTTTATTTTATTGTATTTTATTTTGGGGGTCAGGCGGAAAAATGGAAAAAACAAAACAAAACTCTATTTTCCTCAGCGCCCTTGAAGGCCAAAAGGGTCTTTGCCTGGCTCAAGGGGCTTATGCAGATTCAGTGACCTTTTTCCCTGGGACCAAATTTTACACTTAAATCACCTTTTAAGCGATGGTCTCCCTTGAGGGACCTGCCAACAAACCCAACCCCCAGCAGGGGTTAAAAGCCAGAGTGGTACTGTGCCTGGGCGGCATGCTAAATGATCTGGAACACATGTAAACTACAGAGTGGCTTGACAACCAGAATTAAACAGAAGACAGCCACAAAGGAAAGAATGAGCCTTGTTTTACACTCCCAGTTTAACAGAGAAATTAAGTGAGTTTAAGATTCATGTGATGACGAATAAGAAAGGGTCGTTATGGTAAACTGGTGGCTGCACCATGCAAAATCTGCTGGACAATGGACAATGACCTGAAGCAAATTGTTTTCGCTGTATAATTTCAATCATACTGTACTAATTGGACTTAAAACCCAACCTTAAATTGCTCAATACAATATATTAATATGATTGGCAGAATGATTTTAGCCTTTGACATATCATCACTTGCCCTCATTCTTCGCTTTGAATTATGCTCACACAAAAAGGCCCATGGAACCTTATGGGATTATTTTTACAGTACTGATCCTGCGAGGAAATGGGAAAACTGTAGTTCCATTCTTATTACATCCCTCAAACACAGGAAAATAATTGCACCCTTCACATCTCACGCTGCGTAGTGAGACAGAAGGACAGACACAATTTCACCCCCTCTCTCTGTGGCTACAGGTTTGTTTGTCTTTAATTCCGTGCTGTGTGGGGGTAATGGAGAATAAGTGACAGCTGTCATTCTGCCATGACCTCGACCAAGTTCAGATCACTAGTGGCAGTATGATTGTCATGATCTGGTGTGTATGCATATCTACATGTGTGAATGTGTGTGTTCTGCATGCTTACACACACAATGTATATGGGTGAAAGAGAGAGAAAGGAGAAAGGGAGGAGGAGGGCAGAGGGCACATTTGATGTGAAAATAGTGGTTAAATACTGAAAGGGACTTCCTCCTCTCCAAGACCCCCTAGGCCCAACAGCATGCCACTCTGAATGTGTTTATACAGTGAGAGACTCATTCTGACAGCAGGCCAAAACAAGACTCACACATCCATTGGTTGATGTGACCGAGGGCATTAGGAACTGGAATCGTGGTATTCAAGCTGAAAGGCGATGAAGTTTCAAGCATTTCCTTCACATATTATGGGTCAAGATACTTTGCAGAACTTGATAGGGGTTGGTTGATCACAGGTTTGGACACAAAAGGGAAATACTTCAATAGTTACCGTCTGATTTTTATCTCAGCCTTTGTTTAGGTTTTTTTTATACAGGACAACACAATGTTAATCTTCAAACTTAATTTGAATATTCCTCTGTGTTTTATCTCACCTCTCAGTTCTTTCTCAGAATTTTATATCCTACAGAAGAAAAAATTTAGAAATCAAGAGGATGGTACATCCAAAAACAACAGCTTCGTGGTTAGGGGCAGAGAGACGGAGAGCAACAGGGTTCACCGTTTGCGTGGATTTTGCTTACTGACACATCAGACCAGGCTGTGAGGTTGGTGCTCAGTTCAGCAGTCCCACTGGGAGTGGGTTACTGCGGTCAAAGTCTCGTGTTAGACCACAGAAACAGAGCTGTGTTAAAATAAAGGTGGGAAAATAGTGTGGGTGGGGAGGGGAACATACATAGAAACATCTCCTATCATCTTCTTTCTTCAGCTCACCCTGATTCTAACACCTCCCCTTAGTATCATGCTCGATCCTGCCTGGGCCTTCCAGGACAGTATGTCTCTCAAAGTGAGGGCTAGTTCGAGAGTGTGTATGTGTGTGTATGTGTATGTGTGTGTGTGTGTAGTCCCAAGCCATTGCGCATGACTCATCCTAATTGGGAAGGTCTCTGCTCAGCAGCAGATCCCTCTCCTGCTGCTTCAGCCTGTTTAAAGTGATGAACCCGAGATGAGATCAACAGTTAGACACCACAGCTTTTATTGCCTCTTTGAGTGACCTCACTCCGTCTTCCTCACCTTTGTATATCTGTGAGTCTGTTTGTGTATCGCCAAGTGTGATTGTTGTGTGTGTATGTTTGACCCAAGATCACTCACCTTATGATGGTGTACAGAATACATGATGTGTATGTGAGAATGAATTCTACGAGCAGAATAGTTTATATTGAGGCTGTCTACTCTCTTTTTCCCCTCTCGTGCACAGATACACACTTAAACACACACTCACCCCTCTAAAACGATTATATGTCAGCAATCCCCACAATTTGGTTCCTGCTATAGCTGCTGTGAACTCATCGCACCCATCTGGGGAATTATGCAAGCTTTAATGCAGGTCTCACCTGCCAACACAGAGCGCACGGCCAGCTGTGGGACTGGCCGTCATGTGATAAGTCTGCCCTGACCAGTTCAAAGCTGATTTGGCCAAAGGCTGATTGCTGGCAGCTAATCATTTTAGCAACCTAGCAGTAAGTTCAGGAAGGTGAATAGGAGAATGAGAGGAGTCAGATAGGAAAGACAGCGCAGGGAAAGTAACGAGGGAGACAAAAAGAGATTAATCTTTTTTTTTAACCTCTTGCTTGTCTTTCTGCTGAACTTCTGCTGAACTATGAAGTTCAATTTATTTGATTTTCAGAACTTTAATGCAGGTCAGTATTTGCACAGTGCCATTTTTGTTATCGATTTGGATGTCTGGTATTTTGGAATGTTTTATGAATAATAATATTGAGGTTCAACAGATCAAGCCACATAGGACTTTGTAATACTTATGCCTCATGCTGAATATTTATTGAAGTCTTCAAATCAAACAAAGTATTATGAATGAGGACGAAAACATTCACGAATTAGAGATGGAAGCCATAACTTCCAATTGGATGCAAATGTAAAGGTATCATGTCATAGAGGTGGATATTTCCAGTTTCCTCGCAAAAAGTCAAAGTCAGATATTAACATTGTTACCTTAATGAAACCCCATATGCTGAATATAAGATTCTATCATATTTTGTCAACTTCTGCTTAACTTTTTTTTTTTCTTTTTTCCACATATCATCTCCATTCATAAAAATAAGAGTTTATGTCTGTTTACCCTGGCCTCTCTTTGATTGAGACATCTTTGTGTGCACAGCCTCCATGTGTAGATCTATGCAGCGGTTTTGGCAAAAGCCCTCCATCTTCTTATCCCAGTGGGAAGCAGTCTCCAGCCATACCCAACTTGAGCTTCACAGCCTTTCATAAGCCCTCAAATGGCATAAGCCAAAGGGCCAGAGAGAAAAAAAAAGACAAAGCACACAGGGACTTTGTGTGTGTTAGAAGTTAAGATATAAATGTCACTTTCGTGTAGCATATTAGGGTGGTCCACTTGTGTTTGTGTGCTTAGGATTTAGTTGATTAGGAGTTTCATCATGTTAATGCACTCAAAAAAATATCCTACAGAACTTCAATTCTTTCCCCCTCATCTATCATACACTAGGCCTTGCTTATCTATGTTGAATTTTGTGTGTGTGTGTGTGTGTGTGTGTGTCCCCATCATCAGTCAACACTCAGTATTTCGCAGCAGGCTATGATCTGCACGCCCCCTCAGTGCTTATCTCCACAAAATGTGAATCTGTTATTCTACTGTAATGGAAACCATGTTGGTAACATCTTAACATATTATATTCACTAAAACACACTGTGAAACTCTATCTTACCGCTGTGTCAAAGCTCTTTTATACTGCGGGAATGTGGGGGGGATGTGGTGAGACACATCGTTTTGCCCAAAGCACAAACTCTATGTGAATGCACACACAGACTACAAGGTTTCTCTTTTATTCTTTATTTATTTCTTTTTTTAAGCGGACAATTCACAAAAAATCCTGGAAACACAAGAGTATTGTGTGCTTTAATGTTTTGAAGCTTGTGTCTGACTCTTTCTTTACGTTTGCAGACTAGCAGCGGTTCAGATTTCTTGAGGCAATTTGTTTCAGGTAACTGGAGCTTTCAACTGCAGTTGAGTGTATCCTGGGAACTATTAGGGAAAAAAAAAGAGTGTTCGAGCTTTTCAAAATGTTGATGGATCCAACATAATGAGCATGTAACTGATCACAAAGATAGACAGATAAGGTCTTTTTTTTCTTTATCGGAACAGTGTACTGTGGCATAGAATTGAATGGAGTCAGACACAGTGCTCGACAGCTGCAGAGATGCAATGCTTATGAGGCTCTGAGTAACAAATTCTTACTCACTTAACTGTTCCTTTTGGGATGACTCCAGGCTGTTTAAGTCATTTTTTTTTCTGTCAGAAATCTTTGAATTGAATCGGTGCAAAGTCAGCATACTGTTGGAGCAGAGTGAGAACAGTTCAACATTCAATTTTGTCAGAAGAAACTTTAATCTGTGTTGACAAGTTTCTGTCAATCCATATATGTAATGTAGGGTTGTTCAATTTGCTTATTGTGATTTCAACTCATTAGAAAATCCTTCATGAGTACCCCCATCACCTAATCATTTTGAACACTTTCTGTTTAATTTTTGGGATATGAGTAGAACAAGAAGCAGGAGGCCCGAGGTATAAAATCGCTATTTAGGGCATGGATTCCATAGAGGGCATCAAAGAGACAAGAGGTTGGAACAGGTGTTTCTAATGCAGACAGCTATCATTTAGCCTCCAGTCTTCTGTTCGAATGAGGCAGTCATCACGCACTGATGTCTCAGGTTTAGAGGACATATGGTAATGAGTTTAGGCTGACTGACATGTGACTAAAACCATTCGGGCAACTACAGCTCGGACAAGAGGGCAGGTTTAAAACAGACTATGCCAGGAGTCATGGTAGGAATATATCAGGATGTTAGTCCCAGGAGCTGATCTGAGGCTAGGTCTGTCATTGAGGTAATTATGCCATGGTTATGGTTTCTGTAAGGACGTCTGATCTGAGACCAAACCTCGTGTCACCGGGGTGTCCTTGAAGCTTTTTCACAATGGCAAGTTGTAGTCAAGTTAAGAAAGATATAATCATCAACCATCTACAGCAGCTTTGTTCATTTAAGGTTGGAAGGGAGGCTCTGCTTATTTGATGTTCTGGAAAATTGAAATTTTTATACAAACTGTCCCTGAACATCAGGGCACCTTGGGGCCTGGCATGCACAACATTAAAAGGAAATGCGGCGACAGAGAAGGTGGGCGAGGAGCTGAAAGACTTGAATTTCTGAAGTAGGAAGTAGTCATTTAGCAAGGCCAGACTAGTGTTATTGCAGCAACACTGATGAGCCTCAAATGTTCATATTAACTGCCTAATGCAAGAGGCAGGTTGTGAACATTGAAGACTAAAAGATACAGAAGATATGTAACTTTTTACAGACCCATGACTTGAACTATATTGCAGAAGTCTTATGAGACTCAATTTTGGACAGAAGGGAAGATTTAACTATGTTGTTTCTGCTACCATACACATTTTAGTGTGGCAGTGTTGCCCCGTAGACCGTATGATCACAGAAGGCAGTCCGCTCTTAAAACCAAGACCCTCAGGAAGTGCAAATTCACACAAAACTAACAGTATAAAAATAAAATTGAAAAATGAAAAAATACTGCCAAAGCATGAACTCAAAAGATGTACTGTGAATATTGAAATGTACATCAGGGAAAGATACTCTGCTGGTGAACTTTATTACAGATGGATTTAATTAGGAGATTAAGATTTATGGTGAAATCAAATTTCCTTAGGACTTAGTGGACATATAAAAGCTAAAAGAGAGTGCACATCTGACTTGTGGTTGACAAATGGACACTAAATTAGTGACGCTTGCTGTATGACAGCTTACCTCAGATCATTTCAAAAGATGGTTGAGACATAGATGAAGATCTACCACTTATTATATTAAAAAGCTCCAAACACAGCTCCAAACAAATCTTTGTTTGAATGAAATTGACAAATAAATGAAACAGAAAATGGATGAAGATTATTTCTGGGCATCGGTAATATAGAAGAAATCATAATATAATGCAATTGTAACCAGCAGTTATGTGTTAAGATGTGTTATATAGGGGCTTTCAAACCCCTTTGACAACATCATACAAATCTCTACTTTGAATTATATAATGATCTCCGGTAATGTGAATAATTAAAATTCAAAATCCCTTTCGTAATTACGGGTATAAATCTAATAAATAAATTAAACAACTACATATGCCTCTATATCTAACCACTCAGATCTATGTGTCAATTTTTACATTGTGGATGGTGATTTTACAGTGTTGACAGTGGGGGAAGGGAAGACACATGGTTGTGAGCAACGGTGGTAGAGAATTAGTAAACCTCAAGTTTACGGATCTCGAATACAAGGATTTTGTTACGTCTTGTTGGGGTTGGAAACTCCTCGGTAAGTGTAAACCCACTTTGGGGTGATTCGAGAGGTGGCTGACAATGAGTGTCACAGCATAGAAGCATTAAGAGGCCTGTAATAGGAATCAGAATAGCGTAAATGGTAGAATTTGGGATTAATGTGCATCAACAAAGGAAGCACTAAGCATTCAAATTTCACAGACTGAACAGAAATATATCTTGTCCCTCGCTGTTATTTAAAAATGTAGTACAACCAGTTAACTGACAAAATCAACCCATATGTAACTTATTACACCAGCAACTTTGAACATCCATCTTTGAACTCAAGGAATCATTTATTTCTGCTCCCTCTTTGCACCATCATGTTTATGTGACTTGGTGAGGTTGTATGTGCCCGTTCAAAAACAATGACAAGGTGTGAGGGCTTTTTCTTTTGGTGCACTAGCACTGTGAACCAGTCTGCCTCTTGACATCAGGGAGGCATGTTCTGTTGACAATTTATAAATGACGTTTAAGCTCCTTTAATTCCTCCCACTGTCCAAAAACATTCAGCAGGTGAATTGGAAACCTCTAGCCTCAAGGCATCCATGACTACAGGATAAGCAGAATAGAAAATGAATGAGTGAAGTTTAATGATTTTAATTTTCATTGTATTCTACTCTTATTTCTGCTTTTTTAAACTGCACTTTAATGGAATGTTCTCTATTAATATATAAGTATCAATAATTCATTCATTCATTTTTTAAACCACTTAACCTGCACTCAGGGTGGGGGGGGGGCTATCCCAGCTGTGATTGGCCAAGAGGTGGGCTTCGCCCTGGACCTGTCACTAGTCAGTTACAGGGCCACAACCATTCACCCTCTATCATTCACATGTCTTGACAATTTAGGTTTTCCAATTAACCTACTGCCAGGTTTTTGGAATGTGGGAGGAAGCAGGAGAACACAGAGGAAACTGTCATAGGCACAGGAGGATCATACAAACTCCACACAGATAAGCCCCTTGTCTGATTCAAACCGGGAACCTTTTTGCTGTGAGGCAGAATCGCTAACCACTTGCTATCTTTTTTATTTATTTATTTATTTACTTACTTACTTACTTTCTTACTTACTTACTTACTTACTTACTTACTTACTTACTTACTTATTTATTTACTTATTTATGAATGCACACATTATTAATATGTAACTAATGAAAGATTTTCTAGCGTGTCCAAAATGTCACAATTTTAATATTACAGCAGCTGACACAGTCCTGTATATTTTCCCTTGGGCAAGATGATACAGCTTACCTGCATACAGTATAAATCATGAGGAAATGTCAAAAGGAAATTTCCAGGAAATGTCCAGGCAGGTTGGAGATGAGAATGACACACAAACATGCCAACAGAAAAAAACTGAAAAAATTTGTATGAGTAGTGCCTGTTGAGTATGGCTCACTCTACCATCTCCATCATACAGTACATCCCAAATCAACCTTCATTCGTCCGGTATGATTGATTCTCTGCCCAGGGGCTGTAAAACCTGAACCCTTACCCTCTACTAACCTTGTGTCTACTTTCCTTTTTTTTGGTCTTGCTACCATACCCTCCCCCTGCACCCTGGATCTGCCTGTTTTTCTCTCTCTGAATAGACTCATCTGCTATGACAAGAGAATAAATCTCTGAGCAGTGGCCGTCGTCTAGCATCTAAGTGGCATCCATGACAGCTCTCAATAAACTCTCCAAGATTGTTTTTCTTCCTCCTTCCTTTTATAATCTTCAACAGCAGACATTAGGATCCTGCTGTCAGCATAACGGAAGCATAGTAACAGGGCTGGACCAACCTGGACCCAACACTTCTAGACCTGTCCCCTCCCTGTAATTATCCCCTTGCCCCTTTCCCATTAACCTACTCCTTTTGATCCCCACACAAGCTGAAATTATGCAAAACTGCTGAATAGAGAGACTAGGATGGTGCAAAACAGCACACAGTTACCCATGATTCTGATTTCCTCTCTTATTCACTTCTTCTTTTTCAAATTATCTCTTCCTATTTATCTGCTTCTTTGTCATGGATTAAATTAATTTCAAATGAGCCTGGGAGGATAGAAAGGGAGGAAGAAGAAATGAACGATAGAGTTGTGGGGAAAGAAAAAATACAAGTATTGGACACTTTTACAAGCCATTTAGAATGAATATGGGATCTTGGGGTGGAAAAGTGCCACAGAGGAACTATTTCTTTTTCGTCCCCTCTTGCATGTATCAAGTAAAACATCTTCATTAGGTCTGGGGCCTAAAAGCAAATATCAGAGTCTGTACAATGCTGAAGGTCTGTGACTGACCTTTTATTTGGTTTTAATCATTGCAACTCTTGACAGCTTAATAAGTTGAAGGTGCAGGGTTGCAGCCTAACTTAATAAGACCCACACCAGAGCCTTGGCCACCTATGATTGCTCCCATAAGTTTTAGCACATCTGGCACTGTGTCCTTGGATGAAAGATATTTTCCATAACTTTCCGTGTGCTTTGAAGGTACCTTCTGCTTTGTTAAGAACTAGGATGATACTGTGCGTAATGTCTTTTTGTGGTAGAACATGTCTATAACACATTGTTCATAATTCGGCACCATAGTCAGTATTATCCTTTTAAATGGCACCCACAGTGCACTACTTCTTCACGGCATCAATCTGTGCTATAGGCAACAAGTTAAATTTTCCCATAATTTATCAGAGTTCTTAGTAAATCAGTCCTTGATATTTACATCTTAGCAATTGAGCAATAGATAGTTATGTATAATCTATGCTGTCCACATTCCTTAGTTTATTACATCTACAGATGGATTACCTACCATTTATGATCCACGTTAGGTGTATAATTCTATTTGCAGTAAAGTTGGATTTTTATGACGCTGTAGCATTTCACTATCTGCCCATCTTCACTTGCCGCAACCCACAAAAGAAGAAATGAGTCCATGGATAAATAAGACATATCATATCTTGTTATATTCATAATTTAAGCTCTTTTCAGCTCTTGCATTCTGAAACAGTTATTTTCTTTTTTTTCATTTCTGACAACTTTTCATGATTAAATTACCTTGAAAAAAGCGATTTAAATAAATATAGATATATATACTGTATGATAAATGTCATGCTTACACACACTATGTTATAGGTCTTCTTTTTCCACCTCTAGACATTGCACAGGTAAAGATGCTGAAATAGATATATTCTTACCACACGCAACGATGACTATTCTTCATTACGAACTATCTATTGAACCAAGTCAAATGCACGGCCAGAGCACCTAATGACACATTGGTATTTAATCTTGAAAAAAACTGACTCTGACAGTGCTGTCTTTACACTGCAGACTAGTCTTTTAAAGCACAAATATCATTCCAAGAAAGTGCAATTTTTGTAGCCCACATTGCTAAAATGAGAAAAAAAATTGCAAACGACAGAGTTGTTTTTTTTATTTCATCTGTCCATACTCAAAATTTTATGAATATATGAATGCATGTTTGAGTAAATACTAAGATTCAGTGATGTGTTTGCAGAAACAGCGTCTGCACAATAACATTTGTAAATGTGTCAACATTTCTAACCCTTAAATGAGATTAGCAATTTTATTGGGACTAAATTGCAATTTGAATGTACATACAAAGTAGAAACTGAAAAGTCAAATTGACATGCTGCGAAACCTAAAAAACAGACAAACCATTAGTTGATGAGAGTGAGGAATGATGTCGTGTTCATTTCCTTGGTATGACTCTAGATTTTAGAGGCTGTGATATCGACATATGTTTTACTGATTTCCAGATATGATTAAATACTCAAACACAAGTAGTCAGTCCCTACCTGCATTTTCAAATAATGTTGCTCCTATAGTAACACTGTCCTATTTGTAGTGAGTAATTATTTGTAGTCATATTTATAAGAGGGATTGGGGATCGCTTGAATGGACTGTTCACCATGCACCTGGCCTTCCACTGATTCTTCATGTTCCAATTCCCTCTTCATCCACGAATATCTTCATTTGTGTACTGACCCAAGAGATGAGGTAGTCAGACCACTGTATATTGGCCCCTTTGTGCCTTGACGGTTTCGCAACTTTAAATGATGTCTTCCTGTCTCTGTTGCATGCCTGTTGTTTGATCCCTGTGATCTGTTGGTAAAAAGGCTAATGTAGTAGTAAAGACCTATGAGCATACTGCTGGATACATTTTAATGAAAAGCCCTTGTTTGGGGTTCTGGTCTCCTCTATGCAATCACCATAGGTGCTATGCAGAGCCTACGGCTGATTGGGCACTCTCAAAGGTAAGCATGAAAGCCCATGCTGGAGCCACAAGGGGTTGAGAAGGGTGATGCAGAGGAGAAGATGAAGAGGTGGTATGGAGACTGCATGAAGGCATTAAAAGCAGGCCCATGCTCTTTTAAACCCACCCATAACTGAGACAGTAGAAATTTAAATGTAAATTGCCTATTAGATTTTTATGTAAAGCATCTTTATCCTCCTTTGTAAGTGTGGTTGGATGATGACTCAGTTCTCATGAATATAACAATAAGTCAATTATTTGCAAAGGAGCCACCATACTCATTTCCTTAAATTAGTTTTTTTCATTTAAGATCTATTGAACCAGGTGGATTGTGCTGAACATAAAAGTTTGCCATATAAGCTGCACTTATGTCATAAAATGTCCAGAACATTAGTAAAGATTCACTACTGAGGCTATTCCGGAATGTATTTAAATATTAGAGGAGTTCTTATTTCAAAGTGTTCTCTGTGTTAAGCCTCTTATTACCTCTGCCAAGGATGTTAGGTTTTTTGTACCATCACTCACTTTACCTGTCTGTTGGTGTACATCAGAAGTATAGCAAAAACTGCAGTATTCTAAAAAATGTCTTGAAATGGTGAAGTATTTGTCTCCGTAGAAAAGTCTTGCCGGATTAAGCTACAAATACAATGCAAACATACAATATAAAACAACTTATGCTTGGGCCATGAATACAGGCTGTACAACCTAATTGCTACTATTCCATAAATATGATTCAATTTTCTGTTGCTGTTTATTCTTTCTTGAGGTATTCAAGTTAAAGAAGGAAAAAAAACTCTTGCTAGCAATACGATACTGTTGTTTTGTACTCAGTATATATCACATCATTTTAAAATAATGGCAATCAAATCTTCTCAATGCTTATGAACTAATTATTCGCAAACAATGCTCAAGTAAAACATCCATCAGTTGCACCTTGTGAAAGGATCCATCAGACACAAATAGTTAGTAGATTTGATTAAATGTATTTACATATTGAATTAATCCATCATTTATCATTCCGTGACCTTAGCGGACTGTGGCTACATTTTTATTGATTTTTCATTTTTTGCATAAATATTAATATTTTTTGTTACCTGTTCTAATAGTTGGGGCAGCACAGTAGCACAGGGGTTAGCACTTCTGCCTCACAGCAGAGGCTTTCCAGTTCCTGAGTGTAGAATAGGCACCAGACGATGGATGAATGGATGGATGGATGGATGGATGGATGCATGGATGCATGGATGCATGGATGCATGGATGCATGGATGCATGGATGCATGGATGCATGGATGCATGGATGCATGGATGCATGTCCTGATAGTTTCACATTGTTTCTGGGTGCTTGTAAATGAAAAAATAATTTGGAGTGACTGTCATTGGGAATAGACATGTAGTTTTGAAACATTTGGCTTTAGTTAAGATAAAGGCCTAGATTTACTATTCATGATAGTATTGGCTGTGCTTTCAAAAAATTCCCCCACTGTCAGAACCTCTCCATCTACCTTTGTGTCACATGCTCCTATCTGGTCCTCAGAATACATTCTAAGGTAAGGGAATTATATAAAATGGAAGGAGTACTGACTTGTGCTGGTTGGGGATTTCCTTTAAAGCCAAGGTTCTATAAACCATAAGTTTTTGTTACAATTATAATCTGTACCGAGGTATATTTGAGGATTCTGATGAAACTATTGTGTTATTTCTACCCATATTTCTGAATGGATATATTTCCTTGCAGAGCATAAACAAAAATACACTACCCAATTGAACTCCCATCCTTCAGAGTTGATAAACAGTACATCTGTTAACTGACATCACTCATTTCAGGGGATCATTTCAGGAATCAAATAATTTCCCTTGTGCTGGCTCTTTACAAGCAAGAAGTTAGACAGATAATTGTCCAAAGTGTTGTTTTCAAGGCTAAATGATGAACCAGCTTTATGTCTCAGTGAAGCCCTTCCATCCATCCATCCATTGTCCACCGCTTATCCAAGATCGGTTTGTGAGGGCAGCAGCTGACACTTGGACCAGCTCTTCCCGAGGCGTTCCAGAGGCCAGCCTAGAGACATAGTTCCTCCAGTGTGTCCTGGGTCTTCCCTGGGGCCTCCAGTTGGACATGCCCAGAACATCTAACCAGGGAGGCGTCCAGGAAGCATCCTGACCAGATGCCGGAGCCACCTTGTTTGGCTCCTCTCCATGTGGAGGAGCAGTGACTCTACTCTAGGGCCCTATCAGATGGCTGAGCTCCTCGCCCTATCTCGAAGAGGAGAGCCCGTACCCCCTCCAGAGAAAACTAATTTAAGCCGCTTTGATCCATATCCTTGTTCTTTCGGTCACAACCCACTACTTGTGACCATAGGTGAGGGTAGGAATGTGGATCAACTGGTAGATTGAGAGCTTTGCCTTTTGGCTTAGCTCCTTCTTCACCAGGACAGACAGGGTCTACATCACTGATGACATCGCACCAATCCTGTTCCATCCTTCCCTCACTCGTGAACATGACTCAGAGATAATTGTACTTCTCCACTTGGGGCAAGACCTCCTCCCTGACCCGGAGTGGGCGTTCCACCTGTTTCCGGCTGAGAACCATGGTCGCGGATTTGGAGGTGCTGATCCTCATCCTGACCGCTTAACATTCAGCTGTGAACCGCTCCAGCGAGAGCTGGAGATCATGGTCCAATGAAGCCAAAAGAAACAAAACCAGATCCCCTCGACGCCCTGGACGCACCTAGAAACTCTGTCCATAAAAATTATGAACAGAATGGGTGACAAAGGACAGCCCAGGTGGAGTCCAACTCTCACCGGAAACAAGTCTGACTTACAATCAGCAATACGGAGTATGCTCTTGCACCGATCATACAATGCCCATACAGCCTATATCACAGGGTTCGATACCCCATACCCCGGAGCACCCCTGACAGGATTCCTTGCGAGACACAGTCGAATGCCCTCTCTAGAACCACAAAACACATGTAGAATGGTTGGGCAAACTCCCATGCACCCTCAAGGACCAGGACCAGGACGAAAACCACACTGCTCCTCCTGGATCTGAGCTTCAACGACCCGTCGGACCCTTCTCTCCTGCATCCCATAGTAGACTTTTCCAAGGAGGCCGAGGGGTGTGATCCCCCTGTATTTGGAGCACACCCCTTTTT
The DNA here is from genome assembly GCA_901007705.1 of Fistularia tabacaria. Taxonomy (NCBI): domain Eukaryota; kingdom Metazoa; phylum Chordata; class Actinopteri; order Syngnathiformes; family Fistulariidae; genus Fistularia; species Fistularia tabacaria. The sequence goes on along the minus strand of CAAKHD010013787.1, from coordinate 10,005 downwards.
AAAGAGGGGGATCACCACCCCAGTCTGCCAATCCAGCGGGACTGCCCCAACCTTCCATGTCGCTGAGGCGTGTCAGCCAGGACAGCCCCACAACATCCAGAGCCTTATGGAAACCAGAGCTGATCTCATCCACCCCCAGGGCCCTGCCACCAAGCAGCTTTCTGACTACCTCAGCAACTTCAGCCCCCAAAAATAGGAGAGCCCCCCCCAAAGTCCCTCCACTCTGCTTCCTTGTTAGAAGGTGTGTCGTCAGGGTTGAGATGACCTAGGAAGTATACCTTCCACTGATCCACAACGTACCAGGTCAAGTTCAGCAGCCCACCCTCTCCACTGTACACAGTGTTGACAGTGTACTGCTTCCCCCCCGAGCCACAGGATGGCAGACCAGAATCTCCTTGGCGCCTTCTGAAAGTCGTTCTCCATGGCCTCACCAAATTCCTCCCATGCCCAGGTTTTTTACCTCTGCAACCTCCAAAATTGTCTACTGCTTGGCCTGGCAGTAACTGTCGGCTGCCTCTGCAGCACCGCAGGCCAGAAAGGCTTGGTAGGACTCCTTCTTGATGGCATCCCTCACTGCTGGCACTCACCAACAGGTTTGGGAGTTACCGCCTTGACAGGCACCAACCACCTTACGGCCACAGCTCCGGTCTGCCGCATTGACAATGGAGACACAAAACATGGCCCACTCAGATTTAATGTCCCCAACCTCCCCTGGGACGTGATTGAAGCTCTGCCGCAAGGTGGGAGTTAAAACGCTTTCTGGCAGGGGACTCTGTTAGAAGTTCCCAGTAGATCCTCATAATTCGTTTTGGTCTGCCAGGTCCGACTGACATCCTCCCCCACCATCAAATTCAGCTATCAGCTTCAGTTATCCTGCAGCTTGCAACTGGTGAATGCAAGAGATAGCCATGCGTTCGCCACCCGCTGTTCAACCACAGCGACATCAGACACATCGGTCGTCAATGCTATGGGCGCCTCAAGAGCCGGATGGGCCAGAGGGGCTGCGTCAGGCTGGGCGCGCTTAGCCCTGTCAAAAGCCTGAACCCGCTCTGGAGTCCAGTCGACCATGTCACTTCCCTGCCTCGATGGCAGAGCCCCCTAAAGCAGCTAAAGGTGGTGGGCAGTGTTAGGGAGGAAACGGTTGTAGAAATAGACCATGCCCAAGAACTCCTGCAACGACCTGACCGAGGCGGGGTGGGGACAACTATTCACTTCTCGCACCTTCGCAGGCAACAGAACTGCACCTTGCAGGGAAATGCGATGGCCCAGTCGGTCAATTACCAACCGGCCAAACTGACATTTAGCCACGTTGACTATAAGGCCGTGGTCGTCCAATCGATGGGAAACCTGTGTCAGGTGCTCCAGTGCCTTGTAGATGCGGTTGAAAACGTGGGTGTCGTTAGCAACGGGAATTTCGACAGCAAACTTTGATAAACTCCCCGACGACAAAAAGCTAGCGCGGGCTTGTGGCCCGACCCCCCCTGTCTTGCGCGGATGGCGAAAGACACGGCGTCAATAAAGAGGCAGTTCGAAACGTCCACGAGCAGGCCGTTGGCGCACAGAAAATCCGCGCTGATGATCGGGACTGTGATGGAGGTTATCACAAAGTCCCATTCAGAACTGCAGCCAGCAAAACAAACAGACATTGAGCGTGAACCAAAAGTCATTATGGACAACCTGTTAGCGGCGCTGAGTAGCAGACAGCTGCCTTTGGCCGGAATGTCTGCTTGTGTTTAGGGGACAAGGCTCTTCTCTGAGTCGCAGTCCATACCTCGAGTCCCTGATGAACAACAGCTGGTTGTGTCCACTGGCGCCTTCTGCTACTGAGCTCCAGCTCCGTGGATCTGCAGGCGCCCTGAATGAGAATGGTTCAATGCAATGCCTTACCTTGCTGCCGAATCTGCCGTGCAAGAAGCAGAGGTCGGTCCTTCGCTTCCTACGGGCGGCTGAGAATTCTGGTGCTGTCTGCGGGGGGGTCTGGCACCAAATTCTAGACTGCGAACTGCTCGGTCGCCAGCAAGATGTGGTCAACTTGTGGTAGCCGGACGGTCACGGTGGGTGTGGATGGCCGAGCGTGTTGCGGGGATGTGGCCGAGGTAGCCGAGGTGGAATCACACACATCCTCGGGCATGGTCCTGCAATCCGGCGTCCGGCCAACTTGCTTGGTCTGTCCGCAGTGGCTTGCATCCCCAGTGTAGCGCCAGCAGGGCAACCACTGGTATTTGACGACCACGTTGCACAGGTACTTGCGTCTGTTGGCTGGGTTCCAGGGGACAAACAAGTAGTGAACCAACTTCAGATATCTCCAAGGCCGCGTCACGTCACAGTCACCAATGTGGCGCTCAGATAATTGATGACGAAGCCTTGGAGTCTTGACTGAGAAATTATGTTTTGTTATCGAGCACCACCATACCACTATACACTACCCTGAACACATCCGGGGCGCACATATACAAGCCTCCAGCCTAAGCCAAGCCCCCAGCTCCTAGTCCTGTGGGGTGAGAGGCCCCGCCCCTCAGTGTCCACCATGATAAGGCTCTTCGGTTTCTTTTTCTCCTCATTCATCTTTGTGGTTTGCTTAAATTGTCTGAGCGAGGCACCAGTTAAGGTTAGATTTAGGTTCCAGCATCCATGGCTTTGAAATCAGTGATGAGAGAAAGTGTGATCTGGTGGAATTTTGTTTTTGGTGTTGCAACACATTACACAGACGGTCTGGCATGTGAGAACCGAAAGTAACTTTTCTCTAAGTTTGTTATTGCTTACCCTTTTTTGTTTTAAGGGCTTTGTAGGAAATCCAACAAGTCCACAGGAGAGTTCCAAAAACTCATAGTCTTTTCTTCAAAAATGTAAGATGCTATTCCTTCTGCCTTACCATGTCAAATTCCTTTGTATTGTGTACATTTGGCGATTGAAGAAATTCAGATTTTCATTCTGATTTAATGGGGAAAAAAACAATGCTTTCTCAAACTTAATAAGTATCAACACTTATTTTGATTTGTGCATTCAAACACCTGTGATTTATTGAGTATATTTTACATTGATGATTATTCATTTTAGTAAGATGTAAGATGTCATTGTGGTTATACAGTATGTATACAGTATATCAGCCTCTTAGAGACTTTCTGGTTTTGAATATGAAAATGTCTTGTTCTGGGCTGATCCATTTTCATCCATTTACTAGCACCTGAACATTTGATCATGGTCAAAATCAACTTTTTCATTCCATAATCAACAGTATTTTAAATAACTTTATGCTCAATTAGAGGTCACATTTTTTGTACATGGCAGTTTGAAAAGGTAAACGGTGATATAACATTCATCTTTAAGGTTTTATATGATCAAATCTAGACTTATAAGCAGTAGTGTAAATTCTGATATGACACATCATTTACAAGTTTAGTTTCAGTTGGGAATTACAATCTCAAAGGAAATACTGTGTATGTGCAGATCATCTCTTCTGGATGCAGGGTATCAACTGTAAGTGGACAGTTCAGCCTACCTCTATAATTAAAGTCAGTTATCTTTGCTTTGTGTTTTATTTTGCTGCCGTTCTCCGTATGTTGCGTTTACTTAACCTGTGGTCTCTGTTCTCTCTGTTCTCGATTGTGTTCAAAATGGCAATTAGACTTGGTTATCTTCTAGTGTTGCCACTCCCTGTCAACAGATTATCATTGTTTTAACCTATCTGCTGAAGTCCCTCCCGCTTTGATTTTTTTCAAGTCTTAGTTATATGGGATACGACTCTGCCATGCTTGTTTATTTCTTTGGGAAACCCTGAACATTCACTATGCTCCTATTGCTGTGATTGCGTGGGTAATTGCCCGGCCTCCCGAAAAAAAAGTATTTTCAACTACACCTGGATCTTTTCCTTTTATGTGATTTTTTGTTGTGGCAAGGAAAATCGCATGCATATTTGTGCATGTGCCATATACACTTACAGTTGCCATAGAACTTTTCCAGACACTGTGGTTGACATTTTAATACAGCATACTCTTTTAAAGCATAATTCTACATAACTGTTTTAATAATATGTGGCTCCACAGTATGTCTTTGACAACTCCCCCACAAGATGAAATTGGCTGTCTTGGCCAGCCAGCCCGACCCATCCTTGGTAATGCCACCTTTTTTGGTGTTTTAAATCCACCATGAACATTATATTTGGTATCAATCAGAAATTCTCTCAACCCTTGAAGGGGAAAATCTTTATAGGGGTCAGCCAAGGGACATAAAGAGAGTTCAGAGTGTGAGAGACAGGGAAAGAGACAGAGCAGAGTAAAGAAGAGGAGAAGGAGATAAGGGGGAAATAAATGTAACGCGGACAAGAGAACATTATTAATAGGATTAGAGGCTCATAGATTTCAATACCTCATTCTTTTGAAAAGGGAGTGAAAGTGTCTGGGAATACAGAAAAAAGGGAGAGGAGAACAAAACTATGTTAACAGTAATATATCCAATGTATGTAATGAGGGGGTGAGAGGGTGATCGGGCCAGAAAATGTTTTTCCAGTGACAGAGCTTGGTTTCCTTGAGCATTTATCTGAGAGACCACATGATAATCAAAGCACACAATTAAATATGATATTTCACTATTGTTAATAAACTGATGGTTTTCTTTTCAGAAGTGTTATTATACAGTATGAGAGGGTTCAAGACAAAATCTTCTAAATGGATAAAGATTCTAAATTATATGGTTCTTCATAAAATCAAGTCTGTTGATGCTATATAGTCAGTGCAGCGCTATGACGCTTGAACTTGAAAATAAAAGAGGCCACCACCTTTAATGGGAAGAGCAACATTTGCTTATTACTAAATACAGAAGTTAACCTCTTGCAGACCTTGACAGGAACATGTGCTAAATATTATTTCTATTACTTTCTCCCTACCTTAATGATAGCTGTAGCATGCTAAAAAATGATATTGCTATTTGGTAATGAAACTTTTTCGTGGTTTATTAGACACAGGCTTAGAATTGGGGTTGAGAAGATTTAACGTATGACTCAAATACTGTAAGGCAAAGGCAACTTTTTCTTTCCCTTTCATATTGTTACTTACATGTACTCAGTCTTAGATCCATCTACTGATATGGTGAGCTATATTTTTTTAATGAAGGAAATAAAGCTAAACAGATATGAAAACATAAAAGTGATTAAACATAGACTTTATTTGAAAAGGGCAGAAGATAATCTTGAAGAATTTTAAGTAATTGTTAGTGACATACATACAATATAACACAGCAATATATTTTTTACCTAAACTTTTTTTCAAATTCCAGAGGTTTACAATTTTGGTTGAAGTCAATGGCTGTTCTATTCTAATTGTACTTCTAAAGAGGTTTTATGCCAATGCTTCTCAACATGAGCAATACAGCAGTAGGAAATTCAACTCTTTCTTTGACAAATTTTCCTTCAGCTGCTCCCAAGCCTTTATGTTCGCTCATATAAGATTTAAGTTAAAGTTGTCTACTGTCACTTATTATCCATATGTCATATAATATTTCCCACAGTTGAGACCAGTGGCGATGTGTTCAACAGCTTTCTCCCTCTCTTGTGTGATTTGGAATAGTTCCAAAGACTATGAACATAGTACAACTTTCCAAGACTACTTTTAAGACAGATTGCTCTCTAAGTCATTTGAAACATGAAGAATCTCTCTAAAATGTTTCACAGTATCCCACTCGGGCCATGATAGCGAGGCAATTGCTATTTAAAGCACAAAGACCAAAAACCAGCTATCATTTAGTGAACATCTTTTTCTACTGGGTGAGGGGGTGGAGAAAGGTTGGGATTTTGAGTGCCTCATTTTGATGAGCTTTGACAGTAATGCAGCCACATTGGCAAATGTAGCAGATTTCTGTGACATGCGTGTCATAGGGCTGTGGTTATGCCGCTGCTCGATCATTAAAGGAGACTTCTTAGAGAGACATGTGAGAATGAGTAATGGTGTTGAAGCTAGCTTGTATAAACATGTCAAGGAGCAGAAAAGTTCTCATGTCATGTAGGTATTTTATTCTCAAAGAGTGACAAACTAAATAGCTAAAATCCCCCTGGGCAAAAATCTCCTTGCTCTACCACATGACAGTATTGGCTTCTAATGCGTTACAAATGTGACAATTGCATTCTGAAGCATTTTACATATCCTGTGTCAAACAGCCACCTTGTTAGCAAACTATGTTTGTTTTTCTTTCTTCTTCCCCCTCTGTATTTCTCTGCAGGCACGGCCTTGGAAGTGGTGATGAATGAGTGGAAGTTGACTCATTATTAAAGGTGGGAGATGATTTATAAGGACCATGTGTGTTTTCCTCTGTAGTGTAAATAAAATATATCATTCATGTAATGCAAAGCTGGGCTGGGAGAGTGATTTATGGTGTGTTAAAATGCCCAGAGAACCAAAGGCTGACGTCCTCTCAGACACACAGCCATGACAATGCCCTACCCTTCCGCTTTTATGTTGCTTCCAGATCTCACACTCCTGCTCTTTCTATCCCTCTCTGTTTTCCTTATCTTGATTTTCGCCATGCCGGATATATTTTTCTCAGACATTCATGATAGTTCCTAAGATTTTTCTGAGGTCATTCAGAACTAATATAAATGAGACCTTTAAACCTTATGTAGAGAATCTAGCACTGTGTGTGTGTGTGTGTGTGTGTGTGTGTGTGTGTGTGTGTGTGTGTGTGTGTGTGTGTGTGTGTGTGTGTAATCTAGACTAATCTCGATTGCCTGGAAAAGCAACTCATTTTATGCCGTCATGCTAATTTCAACCACAAGGGGGCGCAAATACCCCTTTTTTCCTATCTCCCAGGGTGTGTGTGGGGTTTGGCGCCCCCCTGTGGATGACATCGGCATTGCAGTGCCACGGATTTACTCCTTAAAGACTAAACGTTCGCTTTCATTTAAATTATTTTCTACTTTCAAGTATGTTTTTCGATGTTAGTGTTGTCGTTGTAATATTCATTTCCGCCACAAGAGGACACCGGCTTGCTGAATGAGGTTTACATCATGGCGTGGATGTGAAGCCTCGCCTGCGTAGCTCATAGTTGCTAAAGCTATGCTTTGTCGCTGCCCCACTGGAATGTGGTGTAATGTTCATGTTGGGTGTATTACAAGGTTATGGCAGCTTTATTTACTCCTGCGCAAACCGCCGCAATCGACCCCCGGCGCTATTTTCCTTTGCAAAATCACTCAGCGGTGAGAAGCGTGCGGCGTCCCGGAGACGTTGGAGTGGAACGCGGGTGGAAGTAGGTCAGTTGTAATTGCGACCGCCAGCAAAATCCCTCCTGCTCCGGCGGCGGCTGGCGATTATTAAAACCCAACGATTGCGTCGGTGATGAACGGCGGCTGTCAGGCGGAGACGCCCCGCCGCCGTTTTCCATCAGTCGTCCCGCAACACAGCGACAACTGCCCCTGTTTACAGTCGTTCGGTGGTGTTCACCGCAGGCGACGCTGAAATATAATAATCTGTCCAACGTGGTGGTGGGGGTGGTGGGTGGGGGGGTGACTGATGGCGGGAGGGTGAAACGATAAACCGGCCTGCCGAAACTGCGACGCCCCGAGGGTCCGGCAGCACCGACGGCCGCCGCTTCGTCTTCCCCTCGAGATGGTGATTCCTTCCGGAGGAGCCTTCCAGGAAGACATTTCCCCTTAGGAGCCAGGGAGCCTTCTCATAACTCACCTTGCCTTATCTTAACTCGCCTTAACATATCTCATCTCACCTTACCTTAAGTCACCCTCCCTTACTTCACCTTACCTTAACTTAACATGTCTTTCCTTAACTTACTAAACCTTAACACAACTTATTTTTTACCTTAATTGGACTTCCCTTAATTCACTTAACCTTAGCTTACTTTACCGTACCGTATCTTATCTTACCCTAACTTGCTTTACCTTATCTTAACTCCGCTTATCTCACCTCCTTTTACCTTATCTTATCTCATTTTACCTTAACTTATTTTACCTACCCTTATCTTGACTGACCTTACCTTAAGTTGGCTCAGCTCACCTTACGTCGACTCACACCACCTCCCCTTACCTTATCTTATCTGGCCTTACCTTACCAAACCATATCTTACCTTTTCCTCTTTTCCCTTACCTTATCTACCTTACATTATTCCACCCTACCTTACCTAGCCTTAACTCACCTAACGTTACCTTACCATAAGTAATCTCACCTGACCCTAACTTACCTTAGCTTACCGTACCTCAGCTCACCATACCTTACCTCGGACCTTACCTGATCTCATCGTCCGTTACCTCAGACTAAACCTTGTCTCACCTGAGACCTTATCTTACCTCAAACCTTACTGTCTTCCTTTCTTACCTTATTGCCTTATCTTACTTTTTAGCTTACCTCACCCCAGACCCCACCCAGCAACCTAATCTGGCCTTATACCTGATCATAGACCGTATCCCAGACCTTATACCTTGTTTGCCTGACCTTACTGTATGCCTCCCCTCAGACCACACCTTACCGAGCTTAGATCCTACTTTAGCTTAGAGCTTGTCTTTGCTTATACCTGACCTTAGCAGCCCTGTATGTTCTGTGTAACGTCCTTTCTCTCTCTCTGTGCTAGCTCTACCCGTCGCTCTGCGAGTTGGCCCACGTGCTGTCGGTCGACGGCCCGGTGCGGCAGCGGCTGGACGCCCTGGCCGGCGAGCTGGCCAAGGCCGCCGACAAAGAGCTGCAGGTATGCCGGCCCGCCGTCGCGGCGAGAGAAACGACGACGACCGTGTTTACAAGAGCGTTGCTTTGAGATTTGCCCTTAATGACTGCCTCTGCTTCAAAAGGGGAGCACCTTTTAAGTTCCATTGCAAGAAAAATGCATTGTTCCCCCCGTCGGAATTCTGAGGACTGCCTGTTTTTTTCTCATTTCGTTTTCCCCCTTTTTTTTTTTTTTTTAAATGCATTTATTTATTTAGTTTGAATTCCATTTCACTTTAGCCTCATTTGCATTTCCGAGGTCTCAGGTTTAGTTGTTATGCACGAGGCCGCCGCCGCTCCTTTGTAAAGGTTAAAGTCAATGGAGTGGCAACGTTTCAGCGTTTTGTTTTGTTTTATTATTCTTACATTTTTATTTATGCAACAAGTGTTTGGCTCCAAGCGAAGGCTCGACTGATCCGGCGAGATCTGGACGAGGGAAAAACACAAAGACACAGCGAGATGTCGAACAATTGGATAATTTGTGGACGCGACTCAGACGCTGTCAGGGCTCCCTGGAAAACCTGGAAAGTCATCGACCCGACATTCCCAATCATGGCCCCGCTAACGGGTTAAGCGTCTCTTGTGCACGCGGCGCTACCAGCCAATCACGTTAGCGCGTCCTCTCCGAAAATGGAGACAAACAATGTTAGCCCTGTTGAATCCTATTCATTTAAGCTAGCAATGAGAGTTAGCAGTTTTCAATGCAGTTAATGTTTGTCTCCATATGTGGACCTGTGATCAATCCAGGCTGGGATAGGCCATGAAGCGTAGCATTAGCTTTAGCATTGAGGGGTTGAGATGGCAAGAAAGATCAGGTAAGATTGACGTTATTGACCGAACCGGAGAAAAAATACGCAAATAAAGGATATAGATTCAAATCAACAAAGACAATGAAAAATATATACAATGGAATACAAAAATTTAGATGAGAGAAATGCCTTGAGCTGGGAATGCTTATGTAAATATTAAGTATACAGGAAGAGCTGTGGGTAAAAATGAAATGATAATACGTAAGGTGTCCTGGAGAATGCATAAACATTCTAGAAATATTTGCGTGGATAAAAGTGGTGAGTAGAGATGGAAAGAGTGAGGTAGTGCGAAAAAATAATTTGGTGATGCCTGTAAGCAGCATCGGCAGGATTGCTACTTAAATATCATTATAAAGTAAAGAGGAAGTATGATTGGTGCATTTTAAGTGTCCCATCAGCAAGTAATTACGTGACCGGGAGTTTAATTACATGTAATTACAGTCCCGGTCACGTAATTACTTGCTGATGGGACACTTAAAATGCACCAATCATACTTCCTCTTT
>CAAKHD010013786.1:4520-20216 GCA_901007705.1 Fistularia tabacaria | reverse complement strand
GCATAGCATTAGCAATGTGGACAAGGGCTCATGTGCAGCATCTTACCCTCTGCGCCGTCAGCCCTGCCAGGAATTCATCCAAATTGTCTCGGGCATCTCCTTCTCTGAGTTGCTCAAACACAAGGTCGAGCTGGCTGCTGTCGTTCAAAGCCTCTGAGATCAGAATAAACTGGGCCAACTGATTGGGAGTCAGCAGTGCCAGTGTTTCGGGCTGTGAGGGAGAGTCAGGACAAAATGAAGCAGCAGTGTTTTTTTACCCGACCACCATCAGAGCCTGAGTTAGGGCAAGAGTCTACCACTTTCTCTGCCACTTACAATGGAGAAGTTGGGGTTGAGGCCTTGCAAATCCTGCAGCGTTGCAAAGACGGAGAAGCCAGCCAAGTTTTGCTGCAGCCACTGGACACTGCCATTGGTAGATGACACACAGCCGGAATCTACATGGAAAGTGGAGACAAAGATGTTGGCAGCGTCCTTTTCTGTCACGCCTAACATTGTACAAAACGGAGGCCGAGCAACTGCCTTTACCTGATGAGTCGTTTCTCGACAGGAACCGCTTGATGAAATAAGTGAAGACTGCTTCCTGTGTTTTTCTTTCCATTTGGACCCTTTGGCTGCTGAAGGCCCGAATGCTAAAGCATGAGACAAGAGCAGCAACATGAAAACATCTACTGTAGTTAAACAGGTAGGCAGGTTCCTCTTCTGTCCGGTGATTTCCACATTTACTTACACGGTGTGGTAGGTCTGGCAGCTGAAATTCGTCTCGCTGAGGCAGGAGAGGAAGTTTGGAGAGGCAGAGGCCAAAAATGGGCGAAGCTTGGTCTCAAACCAGCTGCGGACAAAGGCCTGGTTCTCCAGCTGTGCCTTGGTGAAGTTGTCGATGCTCAGCTCTCCAAGAGCCTCCAGAGCTGGTGAGAGTGATGGGCGGCTGGTGTTGGGGGCCTAGAATGGCAAAAATACAATTTGGCCTGGACATGACTACGCTACCGCCGGTGTTTGTCAAATTGCCGGACTGGCTTTACCATGGTGGCGAATAAATCCAGAGCCTGTGGTAGTGCAGCAGGAGCTTTTTGCAAGAGGAGCTTCCAGACCTCGACCGGGTATGTCCTTTCGCTCTGTAGTGAGCAGTTCATCAGCGTGGCCAAGTTAGCAGTTATCAGATGTGTGCCCTTGGATGTGATGTGAGCAGAAGGAAAGACAGAACAAGTCTTTGAGGCCCTTTGTCCACCCCTCAGGATAGCATTGCAACACAAATCTCCAGTCAAACTTTCTTACAGTGGAACAGGCATGCACCGTGAGGTTGAAACTGCACAGGCTCTCAGAAGAATGGTTGGTAAAAACGGCTTCTTCACTTTGGGTTCTGAGGAGGGCAGTTGAAAAGGACACCTTTGTCAGAATTGCTGAGAATATAAGCAGACAATGCACAAAGAGGAAAACAAAAACTTCACATGCCTGTCTACTGCAGCACAGATGAGGTCCTCTGTGAAGAGACAACAAACGTGTCAGATATCGTCCTATCGTCCACTTAGTGTGCGGCCGTCTCATCAGCGACAAGATAGCTTATCTAATACCAACTCACCGTCTACTGTGGTCTGCTGGCACTGGAGATGAACAAAAGATATATATTAACTTGAAATATCTTCAATGTCCTTTAATAAATGCATCAAATTTTGAGTTTGCTTAATGTCAATTCTGCCTTTTGGAAATCCTTTTGGAAACTAATCTCACCTTCAAGGATTGCGGATCTGGACAATCTGTCGGAGAGCAAAATCAAATGACAACATGGCTTTAATTCAGAGTAATCAAAGTTGACAAATTGTACCCTCAAGAAAAAGAGTCTTTTCAACATGGTAGCTGACCACTTCAGCACTTCTCCACTTACCCGGGAACTTGTCTTTGAGCTCTTCAATGCTCGATGTCACATTGTGCGAAAGGTGCAGCGGTAGGGATTGCAAACTTTGCCGAAGACCAGTGATTCTGTCAGTGAAAAAGAGCCGTGATTGTGAATTGGTGTGTTTCCAAATGTCTTGTCCTTCACCTCCAGAGTGTCATCTCTTACATGGCTTGGTAGGAGGCACAGCTGATGTTCCGGGGGATCACCACCAAAAAACTTGGATCAAGGCTCGCGATCACAGGAATCAAATTTCTCTGGAACCACTGCTCAAAGTCTTGAGGCCTGAAGTCTTCAAATTCAGGAGCCAGGGCCGTTAAAGTCAGGTTCAAGATGAGTTTCCGTACCCCTGGGTGTTCAACGAAGGTGATGGATTTCTGGAAGTATAAGGACTGATTTTTTAGTTCAGGTGAGAATGGAATCATTTCGGAGAACACATTTTGTTTTTGCATTTTTCACGGTATTAATCCAGACCAAATTGACAGCTGTCGTTGCAACAAACTCATTTTAAGATACCAGGTTGTAACGTGCCCCTTCTTTGCTCCTGCAGAAAGTCTGTGAGGAGGGCACTCGGATCAAGAGGATGTTATGATTGCAAAGGTTGTTGAAGAAGACATAATTTTCCAAATTGATGCATTTACCTCATTGGCGATGTTTACAAATGTGGTGAAGAACTGGTGGAGCTGCTCTTGGTCAGGGGGTACTGGAAAACTCCCGAAGACCTCTCTTACAAGGTCCTCATCCTCCAAGGCACCGCTGTCCAAAGCACTGCTCTCTGGATCCAGGATAAGCTCAGCCTTCTGCTGTGGTGAGAGTTCTTCCAAAATCTCGATCTTCAGGTTTGTTGCAAAAATCAGCATATTAACATGAGGTCAACATGATTTGTTTTGTTTTTGTATTTTGGTATTTTACACACCACAATGAAATTATCACTCACTGCCAAGAAATTTGGGTTCAGTGTCTTCAGATCCTCCAGACTTGCAAATATTGAGAAAATACCAAAGTTCCTTTTCAGCCATTGTTTGCTTCCATTGGCACTTTTCACGCATCCAGGATCTGAAATAAAATGTATGCGTTTTTTTCAGCATGAGATGATGGTTTTTCAAACAAATCTGGTGACAAGGAAGATGAAGAGAGCAAAGGCAGAGCAAACGACGAAGTGATGGAAGCTGAAAAGGGAGGAGTGCTCCATGGTTTTCAGGGAGGATTTTAGAAAGGCTCTGGATGGTCAGGGGGAGCTTCCAGATGACTAGACAATTATAGCGAATGTGATCAGGGAAACTGGTAGGAGGGTACTTGGTATGTCGACTGGAAGGGAAGGAGATAACGAGACTTGGTGGTGGAATGAGGGAGTGCAAGAGTACATAGAGAAGGAGGCTAGCAAAGAGAAGTGGGGCACTGAGGGGACTGAAGAGAGCTGACAGGAGTAAAGGGAGATGCAACGCAATGTAAAGGTAGATGTGGCAAAGGCTAGTCAAAGGCTGTATGCTGACTTGCATGCTCGGTTGCTCGGAGCAAAGGGTAGAAGAAGTGACAATTGTGCAGCAAGGAGTAGCAAGGATTAGTTAAGTTGAAGTGCTCAGGCACAGAAGAAGATGAAGAATGGAAAGGCAGCTAGGACTGATGATATACCTGTGGAGATATGAAAATGTGAAAATGTTTGTTTGAAGAATGCTGGTAGAGAATTACAGAGAGATATAGATATAGATCTAGAAAAAAGCATATGACATTGTCCCGAGGGAGGAACTTTGGCACTGCACGAGGAGGTCTTGAGTGGCAGAGAAGTATGTTCAACTGGTGCAGGACATGTATGCTAGCTGTGAAACAGTGGTGACGTGGGCTGCAGGTATGCCAGAGACGTTTAAGGAGGAAATTCTTGAGAGATGAAGGAACACTCTGGAAAGGAGAGGAACGAATGTTAGCCACAGAAAGACAGGATAAATTTGTGTGAATGAGAGGGGCCTAAGTGCAATGGTGAGACTACGGGGAATGGAGATAAGACCGTGGCGGGTTATTAGTACTAGGGGTCAACAGTCCAGAGCAATGGGGAGCGTGGAAAAGAGGTGAAGAAAATGAATCCAAGCAAGTCGGGACAGATGGAGAAAATGATGTGTGATAAAAGAGTATCAGCCAATGAAAGGTAAGGTGTACAGGAGGTTAGTGAGACCAGCGATGCTGTATGGTTTAGAGACAATAGCGTTAAAGTGAAGACAGGAAGCAGAGCTGGAGGTAGCAGAGACGAAGATGGGGTGGTTCTCTTTAGGAGTGTTGAGGATGGATAGGATCAGGAATGAGTCCATCAGAGGGACAGCACATGTCCGATGTTTTGGAGAGAAGGTCAGAGAAGCCAGACTGAGATGGTTGGGTCATGGACAGAGGAGGGATAGTGATGCCTGGTTTGGAACTGCCAGGCAGAAGGTCTAGAAGAAAACAAAGAGAGGATTTCTGGATTTATTGACGGAGGACATGAAGAGAGTTGGTGTGAGAGAGGAGGATCCAGAGAATAGGGTTGGATGGAGGAGTTTGATTCACTATGGCGGCCCCTGAGGGGAGCAGCAAAAGGAAGATTGACACATTTTCCAAACACCTTCTATGTGAATAACTATGCAGATCTACTGAATGACAATCAAAATCTCCGGCACAATAGGATTCAAAGCATCACACTTCTAATGGGAAACTCACATCAAATCTCATATTTGGTTTTTTATCTTAATTTGAACTCCGGTGAAACGCTCCCCTAAATTTTTAAAATTATTCAGTGTGCTTTATTTAATTTCAACAAAGCACTTCTTCAGAACATCAGCGCCTGCACCGTTGGTGGGGGCGTGGTCCAGGGGGTCAGAGCGGCCGTCCTTAGAACCGAACATTCCTGCCTTGATTCCCGGTTCCTTCTTGCCTGTCGAAGTGTTGTTGAGCAAGACACTGAAACCGTAACTGCTCCCCTGGCGCTGTTTCTTAGCTGCCTTCTACTCATGGTACACAAAGCTTTGGTCAAATTTCGCTCACATTGTGCTCAATGTATTATTGTATGTGACAATAGAGGCATTTCTTCTTTTTTCTGCAGTCTAAAAAAATCCACTGTGGACGTTAGTCTCAAGAAATATGAAGAAAAGCACATTTTAAGCACCGAAATGAATTTTATGGTTTTGAGGGCCGTTGATATGTTAGATTTCCATTAACTGTAGCCCAATGCGGGCGCGCACACACACACACACACACACACACACACACACACACACACACACACACACACACACACACACACACACACACAGATATTTCCCGAGACGGATTTTCTCTCAATGCAATATCTTTACCTGGCAAGTCCTCTCGTGACATGTAGCCCTGAATGAGATGTGTGTAAACTGATCGTCTCTTTGCTGTGTGAAAATCCTCCATCTGGTGGCTCATGGCCTCAACCCTGCCAAGCAGAGATACGTTACTGATCGAACGTAGTATATTTGAGTGTGTGTGTTGCTGACTGTGTGTGTCTGCACTGATCAAGCGGCCTGGAGCAAACACACTCACAGCTCTTGAAAAGAGCCGCAGGTGAAGTTCTGGGCGCTCAGCTGGACCAGGAAGTCCGGGCTGACGAAGAGCAGCAGAGGAGCCATCTTCACCGAGAACCACAGCTCCACGAACTTCGGGTCACCGAGGTCACCCAGGCGCAGGCTGTCCAAGACCCCGAAGACGTCCAGAACGTTGGGGCGAGAGTCATTGGTGACCTAATAAAAATCAAAATTAAATAGCCCCGTATTATAATGAGTGCCAATACATAAAATCCTGATGTTTTATTTAGAATTGAGACACGACGGATGTTCCCCCACTGTGAAACCTTCACCCAATTCACATTTCCTTTTTATTTTTATTTACCAATTCAAATAAAATTTTCAAAGTGGACTCCACGATCAGCCTGATGTTCTGCTCCGCCTCTGTGGTCTGTTCCCCCGGCAGCGTTTCGTCTCCCAGGGATCTGCAGAGCAGCTCGCCCGCCAGCGTGTCCACTGCCGCGGAGATCTGGAAAGGCCGCCGCACACGCGTGTGAGTGTGAATGTGTGTGAATTTTGTCGTCGTTGGCGAGCGGCTTGATTGACACGAGCAGTTACACACAGGGAGCGTTATTGATCGATAATCGTAAAATTATCAGGAAGTCGCAGCAGTGATTGACAGGCAGCCACGTCGCAGCCTCCAGCTCGAATCGACAAACACACATAGATTTTTTCTTATTTTAGTTTAACGAGAGAAAATATACCAGATAAGATATTACACATATTTCTAAGGACATAGATATTACCAATAGATGACTGAGGTTATTAAAGGTCATTAAAAACTACTTTTTCTTCAGCAATCTGGCGACCTGACATGATGCTGCAATAACAAGTCATGAATCTAACTTGATTTATTTATTTCTATGATACTTTATTTATCCATTGCAGGATATTATTTCAACCGCTGTTGCTATTTGGGCTGGGGTTGCGTGGAGGTTGGGTGTGGCTGACACTGAGGCGAGAGGCGGCTGCCTCCCTCCTGAGAGAAAAGGAGTGATGAAGGACATACCTGGTGAGAGGTGTTCCCATGAATTCCTACACTGCAGGTGTCCAAACTTGGGAAGACCAAAGAACAATAATCAGAGTGTGATCCCCAGAGCCAACATAAGTATTATTATGCTATTATATGCTATTTTTGTTATTATACAGTTATCACAAAAAAAAAAAGATTTGAAGGTGTTGGATCAGTTGGCACAGACAAAATCGATTTTTTTTTTTTTTTTTTTTTTTTCCCCCACTGACCTGTTTTTGGATGTGCCCGAACCACCTGGGGTACCAAGAGTTAAAATGGTTACTCTCCGGGTCATTACACATTGATAATCAGTATTATTTTTAACAGTTATAAATGATATCATTTGGCTTCGGAGGGAATTAAGTGATTAGTCTTACCTGATGATCCATGTGACTGGAATTGAAAAATAATAAAAAAAACAATTTGTCACTCTGATGGAGAATTTGGATTATGCAAATAAAAAAAAAAGAAAAAAAAAAAGGAAAGGGACTCACGGATGCAGAGATGAGGACTGGTGCAAAAACTGGGGGAGACAGAAGGGGGGGGATCACTTTTCAGCTACCGAACGTATGTGTCTTTACACTCAAACTTTTATCCCGTGAACCGGCACGGGGGGAACTCACCGCCACCGAGGGCCGAGAAAAGCAGCAGAACCCCCGCGGAGGAGCAACGAACCCCCATCTTCAGGCCGGTTCCCCTGCTCTCCCTGTCATTAACAAAAGTCTATGAGAGAGGTGGTCGATAGACGGAAGACAGGTAAGGCTCACCTGTCGGTGTCGTCTGCTGAGCGTGAAGGATCAGTTCACGATCAGGCAGTTATAATCAGGGTGGAGCAGAGGATGAATGCAGGAAGAAGAAGAAAATGGTGTGAATGACCAACATTCTTTAGATGACTGAATACAATGAAGAACATTGAGTGCTGACTGGCAGGAAGCTTTCAAATTTACCACAACAGATTATAAATACCAATAATAATGCACGAGCGTGCGTGTGTGAACCTTTTGCTGTTGCAACACGAAATAATGGATGGAGGGGTTAAGATTCTCCGAAGTATTAAGAATGAAAAACTTCAACCCCCCCCAATTCATATTAGTTCATATTTCTTTTTCTTAGTTAGTATTTATTACTTACTAAAATGATGATGCAATAATTTAATGTTTTTTTCATAATTCTCTGTAAGTAAGTAAGTTATTATTGTAAGTATGTAAGTTAATGTTATTGCCCTTCGTCTGGTGTGAAGGGAGTGCACAAAGTAAGAATTTCATTGCATCGAATGAATCGTCCAGTTCTTACAATTTTCATGATGATAAAACTGCTGAATCTTGAAAACAAAGAAACAAACCCCTTGTGTGACTTGAAATTTTTACTTTTAACAAAACCTTATCGCCGATGAACGTGACACGGGCGAGGGGACCCGTGGGCCGGATACGTGCAGGGGCGCATATCACACGTCACGGCTGCCGAGGGTCACCAGGGAAACCGTCCGGTATCCAAGGGTGTTACCCTGCCGTCGCTAGGTGTCACTGAGAGAACAACAGTGTGTGCACGAGAATAGGAACGCCAAGACTGCCGCTCCATCAACAACCCGTCCCGCACAGACCTGTTTTTTGTCTGAACTGCTCGAGAAGCGCGCGGGGGGGGAGGGGGGGGTACGCTCGTTCGGGGCTGAGCGCAAGTATTCGTATCAAGTGCTGAGCATAACTCGGCGCTGCTTCGAGCATGTGACATCTTGTAGACAGATGATCCTGTGTTCCTCAGGGATAAACGAAAATCTGACAGTGATAGCGATTATGTTCCTGTCTCTTTGGCCCTCTACCACTGTTTATGCAATTCTGGGTACTTTTATTTGTTACCCAACCATGTGACGGCAGAAGTGTCACATGCCGACCTGCCGTGTGACGGCAGGTCGGATTTTTCCAGTTGGCGAATAACAAAAAAGCAGACGATTAGGCTCCCATGATGTATTTAATACGCCCAGGTAAAGCTGGCATTGGAAGCAGGTCAAAGCAAACAAAACCAAATCCAGATCAGTGGTAACACCTGCTGACAAAGTATTTGACAGATGACAATCTTCGCATGGCAGGGATTCTCAAGGTTCTCACACAGTCTAAAGATGATCAGCAGCTTCATTGACAACTCTATTTTTCTCTCTCTGTGGCCCTGAGATTGACAGGTGACCCCGTGATTGATAGGTCAAGGATAAACCCCGCCCCTCTTGGAGACTTATCTGAAATATCTTGTGAGGGTTTCAATAAAGTTGCCGATGCCCTGAGCAAACCCGATGTCTCCTCCGTGTTGCCTGACCGCTCTGACCTCCACGGTGCTTTCACCAGCTGACCAAATGACCCGTTCGGTCAGTAACGGTGAAGTACAGCTCGCTCGACGAGCCGCTTGACATCTGCTCCAGGATACTGGTCCTTTCAGGTCGAGGCAAAAACCCTTGAGGCCCCTGGAGGTCATGACCCGAATGACCCGATGACGACTGACGTGACCTCAGATGCCAAACAGGCCCAGAGTTGTGTCTACGTGCAACCGGACACATTGGACGATCAGCCTGAGATGAAACGGCTAAACCATCACACAGCTGCCAAAGCTAGGTAGCCCCTGAAGCTAACGTGAACATGACTTTCTAAAAAAGGCTAATCATTTGCATTTTTGATCAGGTTGCCCCGACTGGAGACTTGATATTTTCCAAAGAGGAGATGAACGTGGGAGGTCGTGGAATGTGTTCCACCTCCCGGACGAAATCTGAGAAAGCCCCATGAGTGACTGTGAAACCTTTGGTGGGGAACTGGAAATACTTTGGTGATGAGACCAGGAATGTTCACCGTACTCCTCCTTGTCCCAAGCTGAAATGTTACACCCATGGGTGGCAGTTAAAAAATAATTGAAATGGGTGTATGGAAATTGCATCCTGGTTTCAAACGAACTGACAGGACGAGGATGTCTTTCACATCTAGCCGCTCATAAAAAAAAAAGGAGAAAAGACCATACTTCAGTAAAGTATACAACGACCCTGAATGTTAAGGTAGTTGTTTAATCCAAAAGTCCGAAATGAACGAATTAATCAAAGAAATGATTAAGAAGAAACTATTGAAATACTGGAAATGGACCTTTACTGCCGAGTGTATCTTTGACGCCACGACGCAAAACATTCTCGACCGCCATGTCCTGTTCCTGTGCTTTTGGCATTTGCAGAACAGAGTCGATGTGGCGCGGAGAATCTGGCAAACATTTATTATCACATCAGAGAAGAAAATAAACTGGCCAATAGATATAAATAGATCAGAATATAGATATGGAGAATTAAAATAAAAGAAAAAAAAAAGTCTTTTTTTTAGCGTATTAAAAGGTAGGTTAGTTTTTGTAGGTGTGCCTCAGCGATATGAACTCTGATCCAGAAAAAGCATGATCCTCCAGAGTTTGGAACGACAGGAAAACTAACATAGTGCCTGTTGTGTCAATGATAGTTGAAGGACATGACCCAGAACAACTTTCTAATCTTCTTAAAACCAGCCCTTCCAAACTGTACCCCATGCAGTTTGGTTTCAGGTCCAGACATTCAACAGAGTCACCACACTGTGTACTCCTAGAAAGAATAAAACCTAAGTTTGATGCAACTCATCCGAGCCATATTCTCAGAGCTGTAAAAAAATGACACTCCTAGCGAAGCTCTCATGGTTCAATTTTCATTCTTCTTTTTACTTTTTAGCAAATTTTTCTAATTTTACAAACATTTGCTAGGATTGTGAAATGACATTGTGATCTGTAGTGAGAGGAGGGAACAGGTTGAGGAAAATCTCGAGAGGTGGAGGTTTGCTCTGGAAAGGAGAGGAATGAAGGTTAGTCGCAGCAAGACAGAATAGATGTGTGTGAATGAGAGGAACCCGCGTGGAACGGTGAGGCTACAGGGAGTGGAGATCAAGAAGTTGGAGGAGTTCAGGTACTGAGGGTCAACAGTCCAGAGCAACGGAGAGTGTGGAAAAGAGGTTAAGAAACGGGTTCAAGCAGGTTGGAATGGGTGGAGAAAAGTTTCAGGGGTTCTATGTGATAGAAGAACATCAGCCAGAATGAAAGGAAAGGTTTACAAAACAGTGGTGAGACCAGCGATGCTGTGTGGTTTGGAGACAGTGACACTGAAGAAAAGACAGGAGGCAGAGCTGGAGGTAGCAGAGATGAAGATGTTGAGGTTCTCTTTGGGAGTGAAGAGGATGGATAGGATCAGAAATGAGTCCACAGAGGGACGGTACATGTTAGATGTTTTGGAGAGAAGGTCGGAGAAGCCAGACTGAGATGGTCTGGTCATGTACAGAGGAGGGATAGGGACTATATTGGTAGACGGATGCTGGAATCGGAGATGCCAGGCAGGAGGTCTCGAGGAAGACCGAAGAGAAGGTTTATGGACGTAGTGAGAGAAGATATGACGTTAGTTGGTGTGAGAGAGGAGGATACAGAGAATAGAGTTAGATGGAGAAGGTTGATTCGCTGTGGTGACCCCTGAAGGGAAAAGCCCAAAGGAAAAGAAGAAGATGCTCATATTGTGAAATCCAAATGTATACGGATGACACTGCCACCTATGTACAATGAAGAGCAAACAGCAGTCTGTGTGTAGGCGGGAGCCATAAAATGGCTTCAAGACTCCCGTCTGCGTGTTCTTATGACAATAGATAATGAAACACCTTACGTCTGTGTTGCTGATCATAAATATCTCAATGTACTTATCGATTCCAGTCAAATAAATAAATAAATGAAACAGCTAAAACAGGTTTAACTGTCGAGTTTAAATAAATAAATGAATCAATAAAACGGCGACTAACAGGCTTGATTCTGGAATTTCGATTATTTTAGGGACTGCCAAACCATCAAGAAGCAAAGTAAAGTTTAAATGCTATCAAGCCAGGCACAAGTATCCTGTGCAACGCTCGAACCTATGCAGTCATTTTACCATCGAGCCGTTGAGAGGCTTGACGGGACACCCCATTCTTGTCACACCTTGTCCCTGGAACTCTAAACCAGTAAATTAATAAATAAAAATGAGAAAGAATGTAATCAAGTGAAGAATCGCCGCATAGCTAATGTCATTTGTTTGTGTGGATTCACCGCCATGAATGGCAGGGCGTAGGCTAATCGTCACACTGATGGTGTACAATTGAGTCAACTGGCTGACCCGGCTCCAGTGCTGTGTACTTGTTATTTCCGAGAAGTCGAACATTGTACTTGGACTCCTGGCACGTGAGACAATCGCTGACATTTAGCCCTTATATTGAAAATAAGCAATAAGAAGACAAACATTCAAGGTTCAATGACAGTGACAAAACCTGATTTTCTTGCCTCTCAGCCTGTTAAGCAAAAACACAAAAACCTTTTCAACAGGCTAGGATAGGGGTTGGCAACCTTCACCGCTCAAAGAGCCATTTGGACCTGTTTCTCCAAAGTACAGAAAACACCTGAAGCCACACAACCCTTTTGAAACTGAAAGTGAATTAACACAGGCTATAACCTTTCTTTTTTTTCCCCCTTTTTTTATACTATGTATAAACAAAATATTTGTTGCATTTCTTTTAATCCATGAACAACTGCAGAGAAAACAAAATTCCGTTTCTGCGTGCAACAAAACATTTTGAACTCCGAAAAAAAACGAAAAAAAGGTGTGAGGTTGAGGATTACTTTTAAGCAAAATACTCAACGTATTTGGGGCAGGGGCTGGGGGTGAGGGGTGGGGTGAGGGGTGGGGTGAGGGGTGGGGTGGGTGGGTGGGCTTCACAGGAGTTCCATAAACAAACTCAACGTCAGACAAGACCGAAAAGGAAAAAGTGTCAATAGCAGGAAATCTCGAAAGAGAAAAGTGTCCGGGAGTACCAGCAGATGGCAGTAAAGGTCCGTTTTTTTTTATGGGGGGGCAGCGTTCCACAACTGCCGTATCCAAGAATAAATATGTGGCGGGGGCACGTCTATGCTGCGGGAGAAGCAGAAGAAAAGGAAGTAACCTCAGTGATATTTACAAGGCAGTGGAATGACAAGAAAACAGCCCTTCCACGTTCAAGCAAGGCCTGGACATGGACTCAATCATTAATGATAGGAATAATTGCTGTTACCTGAGCACTGGGGGGGCTGTCCACTCCACCGGCCCCCCTCGCAAACTATAGCGGCGGCGCCCTTCAATTTGAAACCATGGTAACAGGTGTAAAGGGCAACCAGCTTCCCCGACGCGCTGGACAGAATGTAATCCCCGGAGTTTATCCGTCCGGGGGAACCGCAGCCGGACAGATCTGGAACGGAGAGATGGAAACTTTGCTATCAGTTTGAACGTCCAAAGGAGACAAAGATCTCCGCACCGGCCTCAGCTCGACCGACCTCGGTGCTCCTCCTCCCGCCAGGCCTCCAGATTGATACCCGGTATGGAATCGCACGGGATGTAATCGGAGGGGTGCGTCCCGGAGCGGAAGACGTCCGGGGGGACCTCCCTGAGATGGCAGTTGTCGCAGATGATCCTGGAGAGGGACGCCTTCAGAAGCTCCGCCCTCTGCCGCTGGCTGAAGATGCCTTCGGCCCGCCACCAGAACCTTCACAAAAGACTCCGCATCAGTCCCTCACGTAAATTAATTGCAGTTTTGGATGAAGCTGCTAATCAAGCGATAGTGCAGATCCGGCCCTGATTATCGGAATGTATTATTTCCTCCGCAGCTTCATCTTTTTCCTTTTTTCTGCACCAGAACTTTTAATGTAATTCATTTTAATTAAAAAAAATCTCGTCTTGAGCCAAAGAAAGTTGAAAACAGACTTTTAATTGATCTCGAACTTCTCTTTCCCTTTTTTTGTACCACTTTCAGCGAGATCGACATGCTGATGCGAGTTCCAAACGCCTGATGCTAATAGCTAATGCTGATGGCTAACGCCGTGTAAACTGTTCGATGGTTCCGCAGAACCGGAGGCTGGAGAAGCATCCCGAGTTCAGTCCAACTTGGACTCACTGCTCGAGTGGAGGAAAATCTCCCGATTGGATGGGAAACCCAGAGCAGAACTGCTCCTTATGTCCTTCAGCGGCCATATTGGACTACTGAATCTGACTTCCTGGATTTCGCGCACTCTTGTCATTGTTCCACAGGATGCGATAGGGGTTAAAAATGTACCTGTCGCCGTCTCGGAGCGCTTTCATCTGCTTCCCGATCAGACAGGCGAAGAGGGGCCCGGTTCTGGCGCCCGGGAGAACCTTCTCCACGAGGCCCCCCAGCCACACGTCAATGTTGTCAGGGTGTTTGTAGAGCCTCAGTATCTTCTGGGCAACCCTGGCGTCTCCCACCGCCTCGGCGAGTTCGCCCGACGTACGGACGCGCCGCAGCCCGCAGAACGCTCTCCACTCATTATACCCTTGAAAGGAGCCACAATCACCAGTTTGAGGTTTTCATTATCTCTTCAACTTGACAGATTCATCCGGTGGACTCACCCGGCAGGCCGTGGTCTCGCCCCCTCTGCAGGTTCAGCGAGGCCAGGTCCATGTGCTGGCGGACCTTCAGAACCACCAGCCTCTCGGTCACCTCCTCCGACAGCAGCATGTTGGCGCTGAACGTCACGGCCGGGGTCCCAATCATTCCTCTGAGGATGGGTTCGATGCCACCTGGAGACACACGCAGGAAAAAAAAAAAAAAAAGGTTTTATTTTGACATTGTGAGACGCCGGAATGCGTCAAGGTCGCCGCTTTTCCCTCGAGAAGGCTGCTATCTGACGAGGTGTTTGCGCAGAAGAGGCAAACAGCGGGAGGATCTCAGCCTCCTTCTCGTCCTTCAGGTCAAACAAAAGGAAACAACGTGAAGCACAACTCCTTCAAACAACGCACGGGGAAGTAAAAGTACAACACCGGAGGGAGGAGAGTGGCAGAAATGGCACCAGCGGGCTTTGTGCTATTAGAACCGGAGGACATTAATGACCCGGCTGCTTTGGATGGACTCCTCTGGAAGCCCGATAGACAACGATAGACTCACCTATAATCCAGCACTGTTGTGTCACGGCAGCTGCGAGGTCCTTTAACACTAATATGTACTGAACTCCGTTCTGCCGCAGTCATTAAGCCATGAGGACTTTTAATGCAAGGGGATGTTCAAGGTCATTATTCGAGCCGCCAGTTCTCATGATATGTTGATTACACGGTACGTACTTACACGTCGGTGCATAAAGAACAATTAGTCTGTGATGATCAGAAAATGGGCTCTACTGGCTGGAAAGTGTTCAGACGCTGAACAATGAAGCAGAACCTCCTGGCTAATGGTGGCAGGGGTGTCTCACTTTTCCAGAAGGATACGTTGCTATGGTAACCTGTGACAAAGAACCCAACATGCAGGTTCATATTGAGATTACAGATCTGACAAGGTAGAAAATTCAGTTTTGTGGTGCTACTTTTTTTAAGCGCGAAAGTACACTAAAAGCAGCATAACTAAAAAACAACACACAAACATTCAGTAACTGGAATAATGTTGTCCAAAGGTGTCCTTTATAAATATATTTAAAGTGTATCCAAAAAGACTGATACTGACTTGATGAGTTGAAGTAATTCTATATATATTAGAAATGACACTTTCACAAAACCTTTTCTAAATGTTGGACATTTTCAGTGCAAAGTTACACCTGCAACTATTCAACCCAGTCACATTGACCCTACCCTCATGTATATTAATCATTTTATACTAATGATATATTATTATTATTATTGTTATTATTAATACATAGTAATTATATTAGTAATGATTGTAGTTGTTGTCGTAGTTGTATTCATTCTTTATCCGAATATTAGCTTATATAGTGAGGTTTGCAGTGGAGCTGCAGTCTATCAGAGCTTGTCAATCCCAGGGTCAGCTGTCAATCCCAGGGTCAGCTGTCAATCCCAGGGTCAGCTGTCAATCACAGGGTCAGCTGTCAATCACAGAGTTAGCTGTCAATCACAGAGTTAGCTGTCAATCACAGGGTCAGCTGTCAATCACAGGTCCATAGAGACAATCAACGATTCAAACTCTCATTCACACCAATGGACGATTTAAAGTCTTCGCTGAATCTGCTGTTTTTGGAAAGAAGACAGAGAACATGAAGCCTCACCTTGCCAACATTCTGATTATTAATATGATTATAATTTAAACTGCTTACCAGTCTCCTAAAGAGATACTGTTTGCGCTTGAACCGCCGATGAAAGTCATCCCCTCTCCCACCCCCCCCCAACACAGACGTGTTTGTAAACTGTCACTTGAAAAACTGTCGGAGCC
>CAAKHD010013785.1:16843-31843 GCA_901007705.1 Fistularia tabacaria | reverse complement strand
ACAAAAGCGAAGTCGCATTATCGTTGCCATGGTGATAAGATTTTTCCTCTCCACAATTGATTTGATGATATCTGAAATTGAATTTTAATTCTTCTCCTCCCTCTTCCTCTTCTTCCCCTCCTGTTTTTTGTTTGAAGTGTTGCAGGGAAGTCATGTGACCCTCCCACCATTTTTAAACACTTCCTTGACAGTTTGTGTCCTTCATTGGATTTTCAAACTAAAAGCATTTTTTTTGTCTAAATTTACTGTTTTAACTTAAAAAATCAAATCAGAAACAACAAACTATCATTCTTTTGCTTTTCATTGCAGACACTACGCTCTTTCTCTCCTCCATCTGTCTCTCTGTGCCGCTGTCCTTCCCTCTCTATCTTCTCCTTGCCATCACTCTCAATCACTCTCTCCCTCCCCCCTATCTCCCTATCTCTGTCTCTCTATCCCTCGCTCTTTCACTCTCTTTCTCTGCCCCCCCCATCATGTCTCTCGGCCGAGGAGGAAGTCAAAGTTCACGGCGAGCTGCGCCTCCCACCGGACAGCTTGATTGACAGCAATCAGGGCTAACCTCCAGTCTCCCCCTTCTGTCCTCCCTCTTGCACCCATCTCTCTCCCCCCAACTGGACAAGACACCATGTGTGTGTGCGTGTGTGTGCATGTGGACCACTTCCTCTGTCATTTTTAATTATCCAAATGATATTCAGCTTTCCCCTCTCCTCAAACCCCTCCTCCCCCCACCAGTGCTGTCAGGAGGGCAGCACGGCAGCACCATTAGCATGAGAGCATGTTTGTTTAAAGATCCCGTCCCGCCTATAAAATCAAACAATTACAGATGCAGACGAGCGTCGGCCATTTTTTTTCTAACTTGCATAAATAGTTACCGCCATTCTTTTCCCCCTGTCTTCCTTCAGTATTTCCCTCTGCTAACGAACCTGACGGACCTCACAGGAAGTGGAGGGACGTGTGCGTGTGTTTGTGTG
Source organism: Fistularia tabacaria (assembly GCA_901007705.1). Taxonomy (NCBI): domain Eukaryota; kingdom Metazoa; phylum Chordata; class Actinopteri; order Syngnathiformes; family Fistulariidae; genus Fistularia; species Fistularia tabacaria. Next base: position 30,872 of record CAAKHD010013785.1, on the reverse strand, counting down.
TGTAAGTGTGTGTGTGGGGTTCATGGGTAATAAGGATGCAAGGCCCGCCGCTCGCAAGCGTGACCTTTGAGTGGCGGTGGGTCACGGCGAGGCCTCGGGGGTCATTGGCTCATGCAGGCGGCGGGAAGCGTCTGCTAATGTGGCGCCGTTTGAATATGAGGCTCTTAAAAATTCATCTCAAGGCCTGTCTTTTTGTGTGTGTGCGTGCGTGTCTTTGAGCAGCTGTGGGGCTATGTTCCCACAACGTTCCTGGATGTTACATCTTAATTTGAAGCAGGTTTTCCCACTTGTTTTTATCTAGTTAAGCCAGTGAAGCCAATTAATTAATTAGTCGATTAACTAATTAATTTATTTTCTCATCTGACTGTGTGTGACTGAGGTCTTTACGTTTCCAAGGATCCCTCCCCGATTAATTCATTAATCATATAAGAATGTGAGAAGTTAAAAAATTGATCTTAAATATTCCTATCTCTTCTCTCAAACAGGAATGACTGAATCTGAAAAAATGATCAAAAATGTAAGACTGTTTGTGTGTTATGGTAAAATAAGACAAAAAAAATTGAAAATTGACTTTTGGTAGTAAAGTATTTTCTTTTTTCTTCAAACAATAATTCTTGAAATTGTCGTGAGTCTTTCAAGTGTGTTTTTTGTGGTACATTTTTATCTAAATTTAGGGGGGATTTCTTTTGCAAGGGAGATTTTTTTATGAAAACTCATCTTTTTAAAAATTAATTTATTTATATTTATCAGATGTTGAGTTTTTTTTCAAGCACAGTATATTTCTGATTTTAATTTATTTTATTACCTTCTGCAACATTTAATTATTATACTGAAAATCTCCAATAAATTCTCATTATGTCAAATTTTTTTACCATTTCATTTTATGTTTTTAATTCACTGATAATGCACTTATAACTCTTTTTTTTAAATGTTTGAGGAAAAATCTGAGGAAAAGGCTGCTTTAACCCTTCCCTTACCCCTTCCTGGTTTTGTCCCTTCAAAGTAAAACCAGACAGCATATGTCTCTTACCTAAGGTGACTCTGGCTGACAGTTTGAACGACAGGCCGACAGGAAGACGCCATGTCACTGTCGTCTTTAATTTTCCCTCATCGCCGTGGCAACAGGTGAGGGGTGGGGGTGTAGCTGCAGGATGTTCATCCCTTTTTGTCTCCTTTTTTGCCTGGAACAATGTGACTAAAATTTGAATTGGATTTTATACAAAATAATAAAGTAGTAGACTAAAGATATGTATTTTTCAGCATGATGGTTAGTTCTCTAAGAAAGAAGAAGAAAAAATCACTATGTAGTAATTTACCTTTCTTTCCTGAAAGTTATTTCCTTGTTGATCAAAATGAAAATGCTTATAATTTAAAACACAATTTGAACAATGGTGGACAAACTACATTATGTGATGAAAATACTTTAAAACATAGTTTTCAAAAATCTGATTTTCTGCTCTTATTTCATATTTTTGTTTTATCTGAAATAGGTGAAACTAATAACACCTGAATTCAATTCAAAATCCTCCTGTTTACATTCAAGACCATCCACAACCTCGCCCCCCTTACCTGTCCGACCTCCTCCATGTTCCCACTCCCAGCCGCTCTCTCAGATCCTCTTCCTCCATACACCTGTCTGACCCCTCCGCCTGTCTCACTACCATGGGGAGCAGAGCATTCAGTCACTCTGCTAACCCGTCTCTGGGATTCCCACCCAAACTCAGAAACAGCCATTCATTCCCCCACTTCAAATCACTACTCAAAACCCATCTGTTTAAAGAAACCTATTCCACCTGACACCAGCTGTCACTTTTAGTTATTTATGTAAACATGTGTGTATATATTTCATATATGTATATAATAATAACTTTATTAAACCCTCATGGGGAAGCTCCTTCTCTGCACTTAATCCATCATGGATGAACCATGAGCAGTTGGCTGCCAGTGGAGCAGTTAGGGGTTCAGTGTCCTGCTCAATAACACTTCGATACACGAGGAAGAGCCGGGAATCGAACCATGAATGTTCAGTTCCAAGGACCTCCTGTGTCACGCCACCCCAAGTATATGTGTGTATATACATGCAGCATGTTTTGTTTCATTTGTAAATAGCAATGGCACGTTTCTTTGGATCTATATTTTGTGTATATGTATATGTCTGTACGGTGTCCTTGAGAGTTTGCTAAGGTGCCTAAAAAAATTTATTATTACTATTATCAGATGTGGTAATAGACATTAAGACAAAATGATAATTTCCTGGTACATTCATTATCTGTACCGCTTATCCTGAACCCAGGGTCAAGGGGGCGGGGGTGCAGGAGCCTATCCATGCTGTCATTGTACTGCCAGTCAATCTTGGGGTCACATATAGAGACACACAGCCATTATTCACTTTCTCATTCAACCATCTGGGCAATCTAGGGTCTCCAATCAACCTACTGCATCTTTCTGGACAGTGGGATCAAACCGGAGTACCCACGCAGACACAGGAAGAACATGCAAACTCCTTACAGAAAGGCCCTCTCTGTCAAAATCAAACCGTGAACCTTCCTGCTGTTAGGCACTAATCACTAATTTCCTGGTACATTTTATGTAATTAATAGCCAATATTTTGTCACTTTCACAGCATTCAGCTAATTTACCAAAAAAATAATCCAATAAACCAGAGTTAATGTAATGTCTTGTCTGTTTCTTATTTTTTATACAAGATATTTTTGGGATCTTTTATTTTGAATTTTTTTTCATCTTTGCTTGAAACAATAATACAACAAAAATAAAGGATTAAAAAAAAATTACACACAGTGCAGTACGAAAGAATATATTTTATATTTTAATAAATATAAAATGCAATTAATTAAATAATACAATTAAACACTTGATGTATGGAAGCCAAACTATTTTTGTGTGTGTGTGTTTGTGTTTCTGCGTGTGTGTACGCCTGCCAGATGCCTCCGAATTCTTTAAAACACAGACATCACACATACTCACATCCTTTGTCTTTTATTTCACCAAAGCATGATCTGCCGAACACACACACACACACACACACAAGAACACGTGCAACCTCGCCCGTACTCATGCGCGTCGTCACCCGTCCGTCTGAGTAATTAGTGTCCGTCTGTCGGCCTCCCTTCATCTTCAAACACCACATGTTGCCTTTAAAAAAGCAACAAACATCAATCGTCTCCTCAGACATTTGATCAGCAATGGAACGCCTGACGTTCCGGCACTTTGTTCCCCCAAGTTTCTCACTACGGGAAAAAAAGTGTGACCAGGAAACCAACACACATGCATTCTTTATTGCTCTCTCAGCATTGGGGCCCCCAGATGAGCCCCGATATCTCACTCATTGTCCCCTAGAAAATTGATAAACCAGATGTCCTCAAATGAGGACATCTTGCGTTTATTGACGTGCGCTTTTGTTTGTCATATATTCTTAATGTCTCTTTGGTGTTTGGGGAGCTAAATATGTATAAATTGGAATCATTGTCTTGAAGATGAAGAGACCAGGGCTTTTTTTTATTTTGTTGGTATAACATTTTCAACCAATTTGATGATCAGTAGTAAAATTTGTACACACACACGGGCATGCACATGCACTCCTTTTGCCTATAAAGCAGTATCTCAGTTTATGTATGAACCACTTCACGAACAAATCGTTTGATGTACTGACACTGAACAAAAAATGCCTCAGTACATGAATAAAATACTGATCCACAAACAAGCTAAATGCTAACAGGCTGCTAAGGGCTAGCTGCAGCACAAAGATGCAGGACACAAGACTGCAGGAATTCCATGAATTCCTGAGAACCATGATAGAGGTGAAGTAAGAGATGATTACGAAGCATGAATGAAACGATCGCGTTTTGGGTCTTGCTTTTCAGGACATTGCGGTGAGATCATCAATCTGTTTCATCCGGTAGAATGAAGAGGTGATTAAAGGAGCTCATGTTTTCGACAATTTGAAGCAGTCATCGGCATAGAAAATAGGTTTTCTAGGTAATCCGTAGCCTACAATGACTTTAAAATTGTTAAGAAAGCATGTATTCTGGCAGTCCAGGAATAGATTAACCAACTTTCCATTGTTTCCTTTGGGAACATTTTTTTGGGCTTACGACCATTTTGGTTTAAGGAAACCACTTTGGAACAAAGTAAATTTGTATACTGGGGTACCACTATATACATATCTGCAGATACAGAATCGCTTCTTATCTCTGTCGCATGGAGTCAATTTTTCATATCAAATGAGCTGTCATCAGATGTTTTGGGAGATTAGCTCGCATCATATGATAGTCATACCCAAACTGTTACCCAAGTTCTTTGGACATGGATATTTGACAATCGACACATTTTTCTGGCAAAACGTTCATCATCCCTTTAAGATCAAACAGTAATATAACAAAGGAAAAAATAAAGGACATATTTTTTACTTTTTATTATTCATTCTCTTGCCAAGTTGAAACATCCAGTTGAACCGTTTCACATCACCTAGCAGTGCACACACAGCAACAACAGGATTAGGCACTTTCCACGGTGTGTGTACACAGCTGAATACGATGACTACTAGACATCACTTCAACAGGAAGAAGTGACTGATTCTAGCTCCTCAGATGGGATCCATTCCAAAAGGAAGCCTGATAATCCCTCAAGACATCAACCAGAGTAAGATCCCTTCTGCGCTAAAGGATTTCCCAATCCAACCTTTATACCTAAGACTCCTACATCTTTTTCATATCACTTCTGTCAGCAGCAAAAAGACTCCGGGAAAAAAATGGTCTACAGCAGAGTAACTTCTCAACAAAAAGGGATGAAATATTTCCCAACTCCAAATCCTGCCAAAGGTGATTTAGAATTCAAAGAAAAAATGAAAGCCATTACTGATGGCCATTTGAATGTTGAAAGTGTTATTCCAAAGAGAGATCAAATTCAACACCTTGCATATGTTGGCCCAGTCTAAAGCTTGGGCGACCAGCCACACCCCTACAACCATGACTGATGTTACGGGTTACACCTCCTTTCTGAATTATAGTGTCAGAAACAGGAGTTAGAGTGTTACTTTACATACGTGGCATTTTTTTATGTTCTCATATTACATTTGATAGCCCTGGTTTGGAGTCTTTAATTTGAAATGAGATATTGAGTTTTAAAATTATCACCTGGTACAATTCAAATCTTGATAACCTCCTAAAAGCACTTAAAATCTGAAAAAAAAATAGAATAAATCTGAAAAAAATATGTGCTTCAGGGTTTAAATATAAACTGGCTGGACAAAAACCTTGAGCATAAAGTTAAAAAAGATTATGTCTAAATACAAATTCACCAAGTAATTAAAACATTCATTAGAATCTCAGAGACAAGCAAAACTGATCAGTTTTACAAATGGACCTGAATGAGTGACAAAAACATATCAGATCATATGATTTTGATGATTAGGAAACATCTTTTCCTTCAAACTAAGTCATAATTATGTGCCAAAAGAAATCCCTTAACAAAAAAATAATCAATTTGAAAAGGAATTTCAATTGAAAATTGGGATAATGCCAGGGAAATTAGAGATGCTGACATCTTGATGAATACTGTGGAGGATGTAATTTGAAAGTTTGCACACCCTCTTACGTTTAAGCATAAACAAACAGTCATGGATAAACGATGATGATTGCCAGTTGATGAAAAAAGCAAGATCAAGCATTCCTTTTTTTTTTCCAAACCACTGTCCACAAATTAACAGAGATTAACCACCAACAATTACCCAACCAGTGTGTGACTGGATTGAGACAGGCAAAGACAAATTATCATCTGATTCAGGTGGGAACATTTCATATCTCTGAAAACTCATAACACACAAACCGATACTCTCACAGTGTAAGTTAAAACAACAAGCAGGAATAAAGGAAGTTATTGTAAAAGTAGTGATATCCACTGACACTGAGGAAATAGCTTATGTGTTTTCTAAAAACTTAAATCATTTATAGTTGAACTAAATTCAGACTTCCAAATAATGAAAAATAACACAGATGAATTTAATTTAAGCTCCAAACAATTACAATTTTTTTATATAATAGCGAACAGTCAGGCATTTTCTTTTGACATTACACACTGATCAAATGGGATTTAGAAAAAGAAATGAATAAAGCACTTAAGTGGCTAAAATAAAAAAGATGCATTTGCAATCTGAATAGAAAAAATACAGTGCCATCTTGATCAGATTATTATTTGATTTCATAAATTTGTCTATTCAGGAAGGGGAACCTCCACAGAGTCTTAAAACAGCTAATATCTACCCAATTTATAAATGTGGTGCAACAACTGAGATGAGTACCTACACAACAATAGCAACCCCTCCTGTTATGTCTAAAGTACTTTGTCTGCGTTAATCAAGTAACGGCCGATCTACAAAACAACCGGTTTGATCATTCCAGGCAATTTTGAATACACGGAAGTGTTGGACTGAGATTGCGCTGTCTCATTTCACTCAAAAGGTAAAGTTTTCACTTAACAATAGTGAAGTGGTAGGAGCAGTATTTTTGGACCTGTGAAAACCCACTTTGATACTGCGGGTCTGAGATTCTGCTCAGTAATCTCCGGCCCCATTTACATGACAACGTTTTGTCTCATTTTCAGTCGGCATTTTCAAATTGTTTCGCATGCAGACAACAACATTTTGAAAATGAACACCAGAAATGCGGTAATACACCTGACAGCGAGTAGTTTGACCTTGTGATTTTGTGATCGAGTAAAATACGCTCATGCATCCTGACTCAGGTAAGATACAGAGAAAGATATGTTTTCAAATCTTTTCACTCTGGAGCCTGCTCCATATTGTTCCTTTTTCAGGGACCGCAATGCCGTTCTCATGTAAAACAAACTGCGCTTTAACCCGAAAAATGTTATCGGAACCTAACACTTCGATGTAATTTTTCTGATCATGCCGTCAACTGGCTTAGCTCGCATCTGGAACATCGGCAGCAGCGTGTCCAATTGTAAAATGTGGAAACATCTCCTCTGTTTATCAAGAGCAGTCTGCCACAAGGATCACTTTTTGGGTCCTATTCTGTTTTGCTTGTATAAAAATGATTTACCTAATGTTTGCAGAGACACAAATGCCAGATGTACGATGACAACACTGTTTTATGTATCAGCAAAGAATCCCCATCAAGCCTATGAGATCTTAAACAGACAGATGGTGACTGTTTCAGACTGCCTGCAAAGAAATCATTTACCACTGAACTACAGGAAAAAAAAAACTGTGTGCTTTGAAAGTGATTTACAAATTTTATATTCTCATTGTTGCAAATTAAATTGAAGTGGTAAATGAGTTTAAATACTTAGGTATCACCCTCCAACCACAAATAAAGTTTGATGAACACATAAAGAGATTGTCTAAAACTATAAAAAGACCAATTTGAGCTGTTTTAGACTGTCTCCCTTTCATTTATATTTACAATTTAGTTCTACTCCATCACTCCCTGAGGTGCAGCCACTGATTCAGAAATCAGACCCCCCACTCTCACTCTATAAACAAGCCTTGTAAAATTTTGGTGCAAGAAACCACAATCATGGCACCACTGCAAAATCATTCGAAAGTATAAAAATTGATTAGATGTTTTAGATTTTGAAAGAGGCTTTTGAGTGTTGGCCCCAGATGCAGTGTCTCTCTTAATTAAAAAAAGCAGAAGTAAGCAGAACTGTAATGTACCTCAGTGCGGGGCAACATTTGGGCAATCTGCTCTTTCAGTGAAAGGAATACACTCGTGTAACGCTCTACCACCGGACATGAAATCTAAAACAGAATTGGAAAACATTTATTTCAGAAGCTAAGCTGTGGCTTACGCAGCAGTAAATGTAAAATATAAAATGTTCTGTAAATGTTAAATAAATAATGAACATAATCGACTATCGATTTTCGCCTAATTATTGATCTGGCAAAGTTAATGTCTTGATTTTTTTTGAAAATCTATTGATCACCTATTGATCTATTGATTATGAGACTGATTATTTTTTATTAAGATTATAATCATCTGTGTAAAATTTAGCAAAATGTATTCTTATTCAGAGCTGATTTAATAGTGATTTATGGCTCTGTTTTAACATCTTTCGTTTTTGTTTTTCAAAGGGTTTTCCCCATTGGCTCTTCATTCCACTTGCCCCTCATTCCTCACTTTCACAAACATAAATTTTTACTACAGCGTTTGCTTTTAGTCCGGAGAGAAAAGATGAGGGGCAGGTTTTCACATTTCACATTGTTCATTTTCATTTTTTGGACATTTCCTTTATCTCTCTCGCACCTGCTGTTTTTTTGCTATCGCATTGGATTATAAATAATTAAACCTTTTTTTTCAGATAATTTCTATGAAGGAATGTTGAGCTTTTTTTTTTTTTATTTGTTCACGTTTTTTGCTGATTCCATGTTTTTTTCATTTTTCAGCAAATTTTTGTTTAATTGAAACAAAATCAACAACCTTATTATCCTCTGGTCTATTGCACATTATTTATCATTACAGGATAGAAATGACATAACCTCCTGTTTCTTTTATTTTGTCGAATTTTCTTGCAGACTTTTGAAGTAATTTCAAAATCAAATGGGGTCATCACTTCCACGTTTTTTTTTTCTTTTAGTTTATTTTTCTTTCTGAGGTCATTTCTTCTTTTATGTATCAGGAGGCGAAAGGAAAAATATTCATGACGACAGAAATGCAGGAAGTGAGTTGGAAAAAAAGTAAAATAATTCAACGTTTAAGAGCGAGAATGTAAAAGGAGAGAATTATAGAAAGATGACTCTCAAGTCAGAACAGGACTCTCAAGGATACGGACACACACCCACACACACACACACACACACACAAAAACTAACAGAAATACACACACATGCACCAGGTTGTTCGTGTCACTTCCAATCGCACTTCGGCTTCAATCTGGCTCCAGATCTGCTGCGCTCGGTTGTCATGGCGACTCTCCGGGGATTATAACAAGGTATTATGGGATGTCAAGTGTCTCGAGCAGTGAGATCAAACACCCGCGCGCACACATACATACACACATACACACAGACACACACACACACAGACGCACATGGTGCTCAGCGCAGCGTGAGCGGATGCTTGTTACCTCCTCGTGTTTAACACTCACACACGACAACGAGATGTGCAGCGCGGCGGAAGGAGGTGGTGCGGGAGGGGTTTGGTTGTCACGGCAACATGCTTGCTCTCTGCAGAATTAAAGAGGGGCGCATGATGTTGAAGAAATTCAGCGACAGGGTGTATGGTAACATGACCAACCCCTGACCTTTGACCCCCCACAGCCTCACAGGCCCTTTATTTGACTTTTTGTCTATTTTGTCAATAAATTTAATCTCAGTGTTTTGAGCTGAGATAAAAAAGAAATTTCTTCTCTGGGATGGAGACTATCTCTACAAATATTAGAAAGATGATATCAATATCATAAGCATGTCTATAGTTTATTTTTGATTTACACATCTTACATAAATAATTCTTTTGAATTTTCTGATAATTTCTCACTAATTCTGTGGCTCATTTTCCTGTTGTTTGTGATCATTTGTATATTTTGTGAGGAATTTCATTTATTTCTTTCATCTATTCATTCCCGATTTTTGAGAAAAATTATTCAAATCATTAATTATTCTTCCCCTCGTACTCAGGTAATTGAGATTCAAGTCGCAGTCAGTATTTCTTTATGGAATTTCCTACTGAAATCCAGGGTTGTATTTTGAGGGAATGGGGTACCTTTTGGTTTTATTCATTCATTGCTTATTTTTATGTAATGTATTGGAAAAAATACTGGGAATTTCCCAAATGTTCAGGACATTTCTGATTCTATTACTTGGCAAAACATTATTAATTTCTGTTAAGAAATTATTTATTATTTATTATTTATAACTATTTATTTATTTATCTATTTTTTTTAGCCATTCTAGACAAATTACTCTTTAATTTCATAAATAATTTGGGGTAAATTCTTGCTCATCCCTGTGGCTTTTTATTAAAAAAAGTCAATACCACTTATTCGGTCATATTTTTCTCTAAATCTAAAGAGCCTCTAACTGAGTTCCTGAATCAAGTTGGTGGGACCTCCACAAAAGGCCAACAATCCAAAATATTGAAGTAAACCTAGTTAACCGTTTTCTGTCCAAATGTAGTGAGTTAAAATCTCTTCCGTATCTCCTGACTTTATCTGTTTACAAAAGGCATTACAGATGAAAACAATTCCAAAAAGGTACACAAACTCAGTAACTGTGCAACATACACATAAATAAACTCACATGCAAACGCACACACATAGGCTTACATGAAAAGCAGGGACAATGATGTCACCACCTTGCAAAGATCACACACGCAAAGTACATTATGGATACACACATGCAAATGCCACACACGTATGCACACACACATACACACAAAAACCCATGTCCTTAGTAGAAAATGTGTAAAAGACAAACAAACACGTTTCTTGGGTGGGGGGGATTTGATCATTTCTGGTATGATAATGTATAAATGTTTTTTTTTTTTTTAGAAGAATTGGCATAGACAAGAACTGCCTCCTTGATACAGGCCTCCCTATCAAAGAAGGGACCTCACTCAATTGTTATAATTTTACTTCATACCGAAAGAACAAAAATGCATAAATAAATATAAACATTTCTCAAACATACAGAGTTATCAGTTACCTATTTTTTTAAAGCGGAAATTACAGAGACAACACCAGCATCCTGGACACACCTGCCTGCCTTACAAAGAAGGGACTTTGGGATAAGCTAACAGCGAAGCGATACCGAATATTAGCCTTTGCACGTTTTACCAGAAAATGCTTTTAAAAAATGTACGCACACTTAGTACATTATGTATATAATGTGCACACACACAGACACACACACAGATTAGCAGCCTCTATCAGCCCGGTTGTGATGTTAAAAGCTCAGCCTTTGGGCTGTATGTTAAACAGATAAGAAGTGGAGCATGTTAGGGATTAAAACTACAAGACACACACATCCACCCGAGGGATGTGATGGAGATAACCCAGTCATTATCATACTTTCATAATTTCATTTAATAATTCAGCTTTGCCACGGCATGGGATGTTGAGGGATAATTGAAGTCGTTGGCGTCGGAGCAAGAGAGCGCAAGAAGGGATAAAATAAGAAAATATTTCAAAATAAAAAATTGAAGTGTGAATTATGTGGAATCAGTTCACTAATAATGTAAAGGTAGATGTGAAAGGAATAATTCAGAAATAATCTGCATCATTATTTTGACAGCAGTGAGTCTGGAATCCGGAAACAGGTTTAAGGTCATTTTTTTTTTGTAACTCTCACTGATGGAGAGCGATGGAAAATAAAGATATAAACCCAGTAGTACCTTAACATCGGTAGGACAAAGTACCGAGGTCTGAGCTGTGCAAAGTGAAAATAAACCAAAAAGTAAAAACAAGCTTACAATGTTAGCAGTGACAACCAAGACTTACAGCTGTATTTTCTTATTTATCCATCAGAAATATTGTCATGTTCAACTAATCTGGTTTATGAGGAATCAAAATACTCGTTAGATTCAAGACAAAATCATCTCTGTCACTGAAACCCAACACATTTTGATGACAAAGTTACATGTAAGCTTTATGTGCCTTGACACAAGTATTCATGAGTTTTAGATGGCAGAAATACTTCTTAGGTGTAAACAACAGTACTTTTTGCAAAACAGAGGAAAACCTTTATAAACAATTGTTAGTTTTAGATGACACAACAGATGTATTTGTCTGATCAAAGGAGGTACTCTGCAGGTTTTGGAGAATTTTACTTCATCGGTCAATCATTGTCAAATGTTGTCTTGGAAACCGGACTTTGTTTTTTTCTCTGATGATAATTCAACTCTCTTCCAGGGGGCTTCTTCTGTTCGAACAGACAGTTAGGAGTTTCCTGTGTATACAGTAGCTGCTGGAGTCGGGGTCAGGCGTTGGTCCAAGATGAGTTTGAGTTGTTAATAAGTGAGTTGTAATTTGTGCGTCATTTGGGGAACGAGGGAACAATAAGGAGGAATAACCTGAGTGGGAGTCTGAATGCGGAATTGTAAGGCTAATGTGTAGATTGCACAAAACAAAAGAAGGCAGTGAGTGAAGAAAGAAAAAGACAGATGTGTGGAGGAGCATGTCTCTCAGTCTCTCCAGTTTGACAAAGATGCCCTCTTTGATTCCTCTCTTATACTATCTGTATTCTCTGGCCAGAATGCAGACATTGTCCACAAGGGAGTTGACCTTGACCTTCAGCACCTACCTTTTAGGTGTTTGAGAGAGGTATCGGACAAATGGTCTGATTATGTTCAGATGTCTAAAAACACATTGGATAAAGGAACTTCTAAGCTAAACCATGCAATCGAAAAACTAAGTCTGGTTCAGGTGGCGCAACACAAATATTTCATCCAGGTTTGGATGACAGAACTACCTCAAAGGGTTACAGAGCAAAATGGTCAGGTTTCTTTCATTGTACGGCCATGCGTGACATAAACAACATATGTGATGAAAAAAAAAAAGGAAAATCTGATTTTTTTCCAGGGAAAGTAATGGGATCATGATGACACATTAAGCTCGACATCTCTGAATGCTGTTTTTGACCCCGATACAAGCCCAGTCATGGCTTTCCCATTTGCTTTTTCGACTATTAAAAATCTGGAAAGTGTCTGAGCTGCACTGTGCTTATATTACTATTCATAATAATAATGATAATAATCCGGCCTCAAAAAATTGACAGCGGGTTGTCATGTGCTTGGGGGTGTGTTTGTATATGAGTGTGTGTGTCAGTGTGTGTGTACATTTGCTCATGTGCACGCTTACATGCGTTTTTGTTTTTCTCTGAATCCTCCAGAGTGACGCAACATCACTTCAACAACAGGAAATTATTCATCACAGACCTGCGGGCGCTGGCTTGTATTTTGACGCCGCAGGGACCAAAATTCCATTTGATTGATCCCTGATTAATTTTCCATGCAGGAAAACAATCAATGCTGGTGCAGAATACCCATCAGACCTACAGCGTCTTGAACCAAAAATAGGTGTGCACATATGGATAACTTCAAAATCTGATCTCATCACTAATCAGTATTTCATTGAATTTTCAAGGCAATGTTTTAAGGTGGGTTTAACCTTTTTACTGTTTTTTATTTTCTATTTTTTCTTTATTTGTTGTGGTTTAATCAAGTTTTTTGAAATTCTTTGGAAATTATTTAGACCTATTTTCTTTCCAATTTTTATAAGTTTTAAGCTCAGTACCAATCAATTTCAGTGGTTTCCTTTATTATAAGAGACGTTAAGGCATTCAGGACATACAAGATCAAGTAAATAATTGGATTTTAAATTATTTTTGTTGGTTAAATATTCAGTCCTGAAACACACTCACCCATTTCCTCGGGGCTTTCATAATAATTTCAAATAATACACATTAATCACACAGATGTCATACTATCAGGCATTCACTGCGGACAGCAAAGTAAGAATTTCATCTGACAGGGAAACACGTGTCCTTACTGTGCATATGACAGTAAGGACGGAATCCTTGAATCCTGTACAAACAACTTGTTGGTCTTTACTGGCCAGCAGTAAGCTTTTAGCAGTGTGTTGTACGTACAAGGTGACCATGACAATTAACTCTCCCTCCATGTTTATATCAAACCTGTCACACAGGATGTTGATCTTTCGCTGTGTCTTTGTTCATGAACCAACCGATGCTGTATCCTGCGCCTAACATTTTAACATGCGAACTGTTTTTTTTTTTGTTTGGCTAATTATAAGTGAGAACAAACAAAAAAAAGTAGCAATGTTGATCATTTTAACAATTCACAGTGGAACAAGCAAACACATCATCGGCCAACTGCAAACAATCTGCGGGATGCGTTCAGGTTAATTTCAAAGTGTATGTGCATTTTTTTGCTGTCGTTTATTAGCGTGTTTGTCCTACCTGTGCAGCCACATTTTACAGGTAGGACAAACACGCTAATAAACGACAGCAAAAAAATGCACATACACTTTGAAATTA
>CAAKHD010013785.1:4090-16823 GCA_901007705.1 Fistularia tabacaria | reverse complement strand
ACACGCATGCACGCACGCACACACACACTCACGCACGCACGCACGCACGCACGCACGCACGCACACACACACACACACACACACACACACACACATACACACACACACACACACACACACACACACACACACACACACATATGCACGTGCACCCGCAAGTACACACAAACACCCACAAGGAGAGAGAAAGCACAGGACAGGACAGAAGAAGACCGGTGAGACTCGGACACATTGATACAAGCAAAGCCACATGAACAGACGCACACAACCGCATACTCACGCGTACAAGCAAAGACACACACACAGACACACACACATGCACACAATTATACAATTATACAGCCTAGCGTGACGAACACACATTGCACAGGACAAGAGGAACCAGTGAGGTCAGCTCTGCAGAACAATCTAGAAACAGCGTTAGCATTGTAAGCTCCTGCCGCATGAGCAACAATGTCAGGATCAGGCTAGGCTAACACCAACAGTGTCTGGGCTTTGTGCCAATCTCATGATGCTAAATGTTCTTAGCTATGTCCCACTTTCCCTGCAGAATGTCAACAGTTAGCTTCATCATCGGCCATGTTGTTGACGCCTCAGTGTCATCAACGAGTCTCTCCTCACTGAGTAATGATATTTTTTTGTACTCTGAAACTCCCCCCGACAGTCTTGGCTTTCCTTGGGTTTAATTACCGTCTCCTCCTCCTTACTCTTCTGGGGACAAATACCTGTGTGAATGATTTTTTTCAAAAACATAAATACAGGACCCTGAGAACAAAAAATCCTGGCAATGTAGGACCCCTGGAACATAGAACCATAGGTATGTGAAAAATTTAACTTTGGAGGCGGGGCACTTGGCAGGCAAAGCCAGGTTTTGTGCCTGCAGGTGTATCTCTTTCTCCACACAACATCCATCCTCTCATGCCCGCAGGGCTCATTACTGCGCATGCACACACTCACACACTCACACACACACACACACACACACACACACACACACACACACACACACACACACACACACACACACACACACAGACACACTTGCGTACACACATTGCTGTCGGGGAGCTAACATGGTGGAATTACAGTCAATTAATGATGTAATAGCAGGTCCTGGCGGAGAAGAGGCAGAGAAGACAGTCAGAAGGAAATGAAGACCCGGTGCAACAACTCCAGTGGCGATGAAGGGGTTAAACAACATCAACAACAACAACAACAAATGCAAAAAACATACATTCTCTGACATTTTCGTGAACATTCTCACCCTCCTCCTTCCCCCAGCTGCTGCTTTCATCTCCTCTTAAATTCTAAAATCAATTTTGATTTCAGCCCAATTTTCAAGGCTATTTAATAATAAGACCAATAGGTGATTTAACTTTAAATGACGTTTTTTTTTGTTTTTTTTTTCAAATTTTGTCAAATCTCGAAAATCTCTAAATAGTTTTTTTCAGAGTTCTCTGAAGTTATAATGTTTCATATTTTTTGAGGATTCAGGTTATATTTTTTTCTTGAAAATGCTTTTTCAGAGTCTCAAACAATATCTTTCCTGTTTTGGGAATGAAGTCTTTCTAATTCTTAGTTTCCTTTTGCTTTTCAAGTCGTTTTGATTTATTGGTGCTCACTACCACCCTGGTGACCGCTCCCTACATCTCTTTTGCTGCTAATTGTTTTTTAGGTTTCATCATTAATCTGATTTTCAAACAGATTCAGGCATTTTCCATTTATACATATGTTTGGCCAAGAAGAAGAAGGGGGATCAACATGTGAAGGCCGAAGAATAACAATGAAAACCTTCCGTTCTCCTGTTGGTGGAGCCTCCAGCATTGCTTTCAGCGATGTGTGTGTTTGTGTGTTGTGTGTCTTTGTGTGTGTGTGTGTGTGTGTGCGTACATGTATGCATGCATGTGTCTTAAAAGTTCAACAACACATGAAAAATCTGAACATACAATCCCTGGCTGTGAGCTTGGAACTCTGACACACTGACGCGTGCAATCGGACTGACACTCTCGCAAACACAACCACGCTCACAGACACACGAACACACTTTTTTTTTTAATATTACAATAAAAAATGCATGCTCATGTTTAAATGCTACATGTGTAATTAATGAAAAGGGGATTACATGGTTGGGGGGTGCTGATTAAGAGGAGGGAGGACGCACTGTGATTGGGTGAGGGATACAGAGGAAGGGGTGGCGATGAGGGCTGCAAAAAGATAATCAAAGGGTGGAAAAAAGATGGCCGACACACCAGTAAAACTGTTTTGTCCAAATGAGAATTTAGTATCTTATTTATTTGAAATTTTCCACTAAATATATATTGTCGTTCAGATGAATTTCAGGGTATTTTTGAGGTATGTGTGTGTCCTTGTGTACATATATGTGTGTGTGCTCACATGTTTGTGGCCATATCCGTGTGTGGTTCCCTGGTGACACTGGATGACAGGACTAGACCGCAGCCTGCGTGGGCGCTGTTACTGTTACACAAATTGCCAATTCAATTAGCAGAGGGGGGTAAAAATATGAGGGGGGATGGGGGGATGCACTGAGGGGTGAGCTTAGGTGGGAGTGTTGGCGGGGGTAGGGGGTCCCGGTGGGAGCTTCAGGGGTAGCTGTTGGCCGGGATGGGGGTGGGGCCGAGAGGGTTATCCTGGCAGCGTCTGAGTCAATTTATCAAGAGAGACCAAAGACGATTGGATGGAAGGATGGAGCGATATAAGGATGAAGAGTTGGTGGAGCTATGGAAAAATGGAAAGAGGGAGGAATAGATGAAGAGGGAGGAATAGATGGATGATAGATGGGGGACTGATGGAGGGATGAAATGAAGGGATGAGGGATGAACAATGGAGGGATGCTGAAGGAATGTTGAAAGATCGGTGAATGATGGAATGATGACTGGACAATAGAGGGATGGCATGATGGAGGACGAGGGATGAAAGGGCACACGTTTCGGTCTTTTTTGTTTCAATTTTCTAAACTCAAATGTAACATTTCAATGTTCAAAATTATGAATTTGAAATTTGAATACACAGACACACACACACAGACACACAAACATACCTTCTCCTTTAGTTAATTAAAACTGTTTTTACAAAGATACATTTCGTCTAATTTAACTTTTGATGAGACGCCGGCGGTCAATAATCATCTTCATCAAACTTTAACCTTCGGTTTCGACCTCTTGCCATAACTCCGCCTCCACCTGCTGAATTAATGAAGGGCTGAATAAATGAAAGGATGAATTAATAAAGTGATAAATTAAAGAAGGAATGAATAAATTAAAGGGAAGACATCAGAGGGGAACAGACGGAGTAGCCATACTTGTTTTTGTGGAATTGATATGTTGTTCTTCGTTTGTTTTAATAAACAAATAAAACCAAGTCCGATTTATATTCTGATTCTGATTAATACGAAAGAGCTTTTAGTTTTTGTTTTTCAGTCATTTTTAATCAAATAAAAATTTAATTGTAAGACATCTTGCTAACAGTCAGCAACATTGATTGCTTCAAAGATTTAAATTAAATCCAAATTTATTTTTCTATTTTTGATCATTTTTTTCACCTTTTTCTTATATTTCCTAAATTTGGTTTTGTTTTAACCAAATGTATTCAATTATTTATCTTTCTATCTATTTATTTTATTTATGTATCTATATATTTAGAAATCAAATCTCTTAATCTGTTTCTATATCTTAACCAGTTTTTAACAACTTGAACTGAGTTGAGTATTTTGAGTCCAAAATAAAAAAAATAAAAAAAAATGTTGCTTTCTTCAAAAATTCATCCATCCATGTGATGGAAAAGTTAACGTTAATATTTAGGAGAAGAAAAAAATTTGGCTTTCAGTCCGTCTTGGAAGCTGCAGTTAATTAAAAAATCAATTAGGAAATAAATTAAAAGATAAGGGTGAAGGAGATAAAAAGAAAAGTCTGCAATTGAAGTGGAAGGAAAACATAGTGAGTCTTTGCAGCAGCTGAGGAAGACAAAGATGAAGAACGGGGGAAAGAAGTGGCTGAAAGTTAAAATAAATGAGTGGAAGCTGAAGCTGGGATTAGAGCGTCGTCAATTAAAACCAGGCGCGGAGTTTAAATTGTCGTTCTTCAATTTGTCCTTTTACTAAACTGGATTTTGGCAGATTTTTCTCCCCGGGAAAACAAAGCACTCATTTAAAGCAGTGATTAAAGGCAGATTAATAGTGCATTTATATAATCGTTAATGAAGGCCATTCACTTACAAAGGCTCTCCTGTTTCATTTATTCACCCGTTGTGGTTTAAAAAGAAATGCACCAAATGACATAGAAAAAAAAATGGATCCATCATTAATTAGCAAAATATCAATGGAAAATTACCTTGAACTTTGCAATATATTACTTAAAAATGAAATATCCTAATGTTTGTAACAGATAAATGCAAATTAGCACAAACACAACTTGTTTTATGTGATAAATTAACTCAATATCAGTTTAAAAAATTTACCTCAAAATTTTCCAAAAGAAGTCACCGAAGACTTGTTATAATTTGCCTGTACATCGATGGAAAATTACCATTAAATCTATAACAAATAATCTAAATATTGGTTTAAAAAGTACCTTGAAATCTGTAATAAATCCCCAATGCGCATTAAGGAATTACCTCAATATTTGTAATGAATTATCAGAAGAAGATGACTGTAAAATCAAGAAAGCACTGCTATAGATAATCCAAAAAGCATAAAATTGGCTTCCAGTGCTACATTTTGAGGCATCAACCTGACTCCGTCAGAACAGAGCCGGGATTTGCGGGAGCCGCCCTTCCAATTGAACCTCAAACACCAACAGGAAATGATCGAGAAGAATAATCATGGAATCGCCCAAAACAGACTAAAAACAAACTTTATTCTGCCTCAACTGATTTTCCAGCACTTTGCGGACACAGCCAGGTATCAGCTGGTGGTCTGAATCAACCATAACCCTGAGCATATCGCCAGGATACCTCTGACACTTGGTTTGCTGCAGGCCCCCCCTCACACACAATGGAATTTTTCAGTCCGAACAATGTCGGCTGGAGGAAAAGCCTCCACAGTTCCGTCAAAACGTTAGTTTCGCTTTGACCAGATGTTGGCACTTTTTTTCTGAGATGTTCCATTCACACCTGGGAAACTCGGAAACAGAGAACCGAGAGCGAACAGAACACGTGTGAAAACCACTGATGCCTTTCATATCCCCATATTTTAACAAGACTGCTCTTTGACTTTTCCTGGAGAACATGATCAGCCTCCTGTCGCTCTTCCACTCTCTCTGATACAGACACACACACACACACACTCGCAAACACACACTAAGGGTTCAGTGAGGCAGCGAGGTATTGGCACTGAGGGAATACAAGGAGCAGACAGTAATTAGGAACCAGCCTACTGTACCTCAGTCATGCGCGTGCACACTCACACACACACATGCACACACACACACAGTGTAATTAGGTAGGGGGCCCCAACGCCCAAGCGGTGAACTGAACAAGCCCCTGAATACTCTCACTGGGATCGGCTGAACACTATAATACGTGGGAAAAAGGAGTGAGTGTGCACATACGCACACACACACATGGGCACGCACACAATCACACACAGTCACACACATTAATTAAGTGGCAGCCTACTGTGCGTGAAGGGAACAAGGTTCTGGACGGGCGCAGTGGGAGTGTTGGTGGACCGGGGGCGGAAGGATGAACGCGAGTTGAAAAACGCTCTCCACCAGACATTCTCCACCTGCCATTCTCCGCTTTCCCCCTCTTGGAACCCTGGTTACTAGAACATGCCTCCAGCAGCAAGACAGAGGCTTATGATTTACCTTAATCACTACTTTCATTCTTCTTAAACTTTCGAAAAAGTCATTCTGTCATTTTGCTATTTTGCTATAATTTTCAGCTGATTTTTAAAATTCCTTTTTATTCCATACTTAAATTTTAGTAATTTGCTGACCAGATTTTGTCATTTCATTTGCGCAAAAACGTCTTCCAAGTGAGATTCTCTCTTACCTTCATTCTAAAAAAAAGACGTTGATATTTCCAATAAAACTGCCAGCAATGGTGGAAAGAGAGAAAACTGATGTACAAATGACAAAGTACGAAATTACATTTTTAATGAGGAGTTTGAATCTTTACCATAAAAGATCTGAGAAAGATATATGAAGAAAACTATGTGAGAATTTTCTCCAAAAATACATCAAGTCTACGATAATTTGTCTAAATCTAAATAATAATCTAAATATCAATCTATTGTTCAAGACGTTTTTTGATCAACATATCTCAAAAATACGATTATGTTTTTGTCGCTTACATTTATAAAATGATCTGAAAGTGACCTAAATCAAATAGATGCAGCAGAAAATGATCAATCTTTATTTCATTTAAATATGTTTGAATACAGCGGAATAAAACTAATTACCATTTTCTGAGGCTAAATTTCATTCATTCATTCATTCATTGTCTGTAACACTTATTCTCCACTCAGGGTGAATACCAAATTTTTTTAGTTAATTATCTCATCCCTCAAACCCTTGCAAAACTGCAGGTCCTCCTATGAGGACACTCCAGTATGACTTTTCTACACATCAAACCTAACCGACTTCAACTCTTCCTCATATAGGGAATTTTTGTTTTATTTTTTTACTTCTATGAGCAGTGTTTGACAGAAGTACCCATTTCAGGACATACGGACTCAAACACTTCACACCCTGCTGAGGGGATGCTTTAAATGAACTCAAAGACTGTAATAATGATGTTATTACAATGCAATAAACAAGTTGTGCCCATACGAGGACATTTTATTTGCATAATGTATTCTGCTCTATTTTTGTTGTTCAACTGATTCGGGGAGGTCAAGGCTCAAACTGGGTAAACTTTCTGTTTGCTCTTTGCCAGACGTCCTTCAGCACAACTTTACCCTTAAAATTTACCTCAAGGAAAAGAAGCTGCCTGATTCTGTCATTTCAGTCATGTGACACTCCCCAGCAACAGCTATTGGATGAAAGGCTCAAGGTGTTCTTTAGACAGCCATTTACATAAGTGTGTTGTTACGACCCATCCCCAAGGCAACACCCTACCAATAGAACTTCCTTGAACTGACTCCTACCTCCACTGAATGTAACAAAGTTAATGGATATTCACTGAAAAAAACAATAAATGATCTATCTCTCTATTTATCCATGCGTCCATCCATCTTCTGCCTCTATCTGGGAGCAGCAGGCTAAGCAAAGATACCCAGACTTCCCTCTCCCGGCCACTTCATACAGCGCTCCTGGGGGATTCCCAAGCATTCACAGGCCCGCCAAGAGACACAGTCCCTGATAACGTATCCTGGATCTTACCTGGGGCCTCCTCCCAGTGGGACGTGCCCAGAACAAGTCACCAGAGAGGCATCAAGGAAATTTCCTTACCAGATGCCCGAGTCACCTCATCTGGCTTCCCTCAAAGGAGCAGCGACTCTAATCTGAGACCCCACCCAGATGACTAAACTCCAAGGAAGAGCCCGGACACCCTGTAGAGGAAACTCATTTTGGCCCCTTGAATCAGTAATCTGGTTTTGGAGATGCCAGGCAAGAGGTCTAGGACGTAGTGAGAGAAGATATGAAGGTAGTTGGTGTGAGAGAGGAGGATACAGAGAATAGGGTTAGATGGAGGAGGTTGATTCGCTGTGGCGACCCCTGAAAAGGGAAAAGCTGAAAGGAAAAGAAGAAGAAGAAGAATCAATTATCTGGTTATTTGGGTCTCTACCCACAGCCCATAACCACAGATGAAGTTGGGAATGTAGATCGATGGGTTCATTGAAAGGTTTGCCTCTAAGCTTAGCCCCTTCTTCACCACGACAGACCAATGCAGCATTCACATCAATGCTGACGCTGCTCCAATCCACCTGTTGATCTACTGCTCCATTCTTACCACACTCGTGAACAAGACCCCAAGATTCTTGAACTTTTGCACTTGGGACAGGACCTCATCCCTGATGCTGAGAAGACACTTTTTTCACCTTGAGGACCATGGCCTCAGATCTGGAGGGGCTGAGCTTCATCCCACCCACTTCACATTCGGCTGCAGACGACTGCAGTGAGAGCTTGAGATCATGGTCTTATGAAGCCAACAGCACCGGTCGTACAGGGACAAAATGGTCCCTATTTGGAGATCTGGTACTCCATAATACCCCCAGAGAGGGGAATTAGTCAAAAGTCCTCTCTGAGTCCACCATGCACATGTAGATTGGTTGGGCAAACCCCCATGCGCCCTCCAGAACCTTATGGAGGGTGTAGAGCTGGTCCACTGTTCTTCGACCAGAATGAAAATCACACAACTCCTACTGAAACTGAGATTCAACAATCTAACAGACCCCTAAATAGACCTTTTCAGGGAGACTGAGGAGTGTGATCCTCCTGTGGTTGGAACACACTCTTTAGTCCCCCTTTTTAAAGAGGTGGATCACAATCAGGGTTTGCCAATCTAGAGACTCCGCCCCCATGGTCCATGCAATGTTGCAGAGGTTTGTCAGCCAGAACAGCCCCACAACATCCAGAGCCTTGAGGAGCTCAGGGCAGACCTCCACCTTTGGAGCCCTGCAACCAAGAAGCTTTTTGACCATCTCAGCAACTTCAGTCTCACAAATAGGGGAGCCCATCCATGAGTCCCCAGACTCTGTTTCCTCATTCCAAGGTGAGTTGGTGGGATTGAGGAGGTCATCGAAGTATTCCCTCCACCAACCCACAACAACAAGAGTTGAAGTCAGCAGTGCACTATCCCCAAATCATTCCTTACATTAATAAAACGTTTTATAAATTACCAAAACAATGTATTGATATTGCTCTATGAATAAAATAATCTCAATAACCTAGCTGCTTATATAGTATCAATTAAAAATTGGTTGGAGAAAACATGAAAATTGAAATTGAAATACAAAATGAAATGAAAATAGCAAAACTAAGATCAAAAAAAAAAAATTAACATTAATTTAACATTAAAGTTTATCAAATAAAAAAAAAAAGCCAGAGATTTCACCTTTTTTGTTTCAATTAGCCTTAATAGCCATACAGTCACTATGACAACATCGACTTGGAGTTGCGATGACGTCACCTTGAGGAAATAAACTGAAGGGAAAATAAAGCCACAGTCGGTTAAAGTGAGTCTGCAGTCCTTATCGGTGCGCAGTCCTTATCTGATACTCGCACACGCGCACGTACGTATGCACACACACACATATACGCACACAAACAAACACATACACATACACTTTATCAAGCACACCAGCACAAAGGAGTATGATTGTGCTTGAGAGAAAAACAGCGAGACAAATGTTCAATCTTCTGCTGTTTCATTACACGTTTGTGTGTGTGTGTGTGTGTGAGTGTTAATGTGTCTGTGTTTGTTTGTGTGTTTGTGTGTGTGTGTGTGTGTGTGTGTGCCCCATAAACACCAGCATGGAAAACACCCGAAAACATTCAATGGCATCTATTCAATGGCAGGAATTTTGTTTTCTTTTATTTATTTTTTGGGGTGATTTTGTTCAGATTTTCAAAATATTTTAGAAATGTTTTGAAAATATTTCCGAAATACTTTTAGCCTACTTTACATCAAGAATTTCTTATCAAATTTTGTACTCCATTTCCATTAGATTATTATTCTGTTATTTGGAACTTCTTTTCTTGATTTCTTTTAATGTTTTCTTCTATGATGGTAATTTAGGCAAGTCTTAATTTGAAAGTTTATTTATTTCAATAAATTTCTTCCTGCTTGGGGAGTTTGACCAGCCCCACCCTCTTTCAGTCGGCGGAGCTGTAATTACTTATAGCTCTTTACCCGCCGCTGTCCATTTATGTGATGAATTAAAAGGCGGCGAGATGTTGTGACTGCCACGATGATGTCATCGCCTTCCAGGAAGTGAGGAGTCCCGAAATACTCACAGACGTCTCAATGTCACCGCCACTCACTTTTACAGTTGCCAGAGTGGCGTGAGGGGGCGGCGGGAGTTGTAGGAGGTGCAGATGGGGAGGAGGGAGAAAGAACAGGGATGAGGAGGAAGAAAAAAAGGGTGGGGGGGGGGGGAACGAGGAGGAGGTGTGATGGGGGAAGCAGGTGAGGAGAGGAGGCGAGGGGTAGAGAGGAGGAGGAAGGAGTTGGAGGGAAGATGGGGAGGAGAACGCTGAGGATAGGAGGTGGGGAAGGAAAGGAGGATGTGGGAATGGGATAAGGTATAGAGGAGAAGGGACAGGGGAGCAGAGGAGGAGGGAAAAGGAGTTGGTGTGAGGAGGGGGCGAGACAGAAGGAGAGGACAAGAGGGGAAATGTCAAGAGAGTCAAGAGGAGGAAGAAGAGGAAGATAGGAGGTGTAGAGAGAGGAGTAGGGTACCAGAGGAGGTGCAGGGGATGGAGGGGTGAGCAAGGACAAGGAAGAGGAGAAGGGAGGAGACTGGAGGAGGGAGGTGAAGGGTACAGAGGGAGGTGCTGGAGGATGTGTGAGGAGGAGGGGGAGACCCTTCCTTGGAAATGTCTCCGTCCACTCAACTGGTGAAATGTTTGATCAGATGTTTAGTGTATTACCACTCAACAACAAAATGAATCAGCAGGTTGACCAAAGGACAACCAGCAGTGAAGGTCAAATCGTCCCCTCCACAAGAAGGATCGGTGAGAAAAAAGGAATAGAAGAGGCAGTAAAACAGGAGTGAAAGGGGGAATAACAGAGGAGGATAAAGACGAGCAAAAAGAGAGGAAGGGGGAAGAAGTTTGTATCTTATGAAAGCAGATAACAGATCGTCGGCGTCTTTGATTCGCGTCCTGTCATTTGCTGCCAGATTCTTGTGTGAATGTGTGTGTGCGTGCGCGCTTGCAAGCACGCACGTCGGATGATTAAAGGAGCAGCAGGAGTCTTTAGATCAACAACTTGTTTCTGTTTACTATGTTCCTCAATTATTCAGTTTGATGTTTTTTTTTAATTTTTATCTTATTTGCGGATTACTTACCAATAATTTATGACATGAATTTCAGGTAATTTACTGGTAAATTCCAGGTAGTTTAGGGACAAATTTCTGCAAGTATCTTTGTCACGCAGGGATTTTCGGATTTTATATTTCATTTTTTTTGTGAATTTTACATGATGATGCTTTCCTTTGCAAATCTGCACAGAGATGTTATCTACTTATTTTTTTAATCTACTCATTATTTTAATCTATTCAATCTACTACCTCTCTATCAACTGTGAGACATTTGGGATTTACTTTAACTGATCAGATAATCAAACACTAAGTGATGATGTAATGATCAATAATATATCAATGGAAGCCTCAATGATTTAGTTTTAATTTGATCACAGGTATTTTTCTCCTTCCTTTCCTCCCTCTCTCCTCTCTTTTTTCCAAATTCCTTTCTCCTCCCTTCATCCTTTCTTTCTCCTTCCACCCTTTCTTCCTCTCTCCATCCTTTCTCCCTCCCTCCACTGGTTTTTCTTTTCATTTGTGTGTGCTCTTTTCATCTTTTTCCTGTTTGCTTACAAATTCTCCTGTTTCCAATTCCTTCATTTCACGCCCTCAAAGAATGTGCGTGTGTGTGTGTGTGCAATGTCACTGTTGAGCCGCTGTGCTAATCGATTAACGGCAACATGTCTGAACTCTCATCCCATTAGTCAGCGTCACACACTTGCCGCCATCTGCACGATAGTGTGTGTGTTTGTGTGTGTCTGTGTGTGAGTGTGTGTTTGTGTGTGTTTGTCTGAGACATGTATGACAATGGATTTGTCCAGTTTCTAGTTAACAGGCTCAGAGTTATATTATGAAAAAATACACATATATAACTATATTTATTAATATAGGAAATTTACAATCATTTTGCTAAAAAATCCCGAGGAATATTTTCAAATCCTGAAAAGTAACAAGTGTGTCATGAAATAACATTAAACAGTAAAATCAACCAGAATATATCCCCCCCAAAAGAAAGCATATATACAAATTTAGTTCCTGGTGACCCAGAGATTACCGTAATGTCTGTAATAAATCATTTGACAGGGGTAGTGATCAATGATCAATACATTGATTACATCTAATTAATGCCACCTGGTTACTGCTATAATAGAGACTCACACAATAATGTACCTGCTGGAAAAAAGCTAAATCTGTTCTTGCCATCTGAGTATGTGTGGGTGTGTTTGTGCATGAGATAAGCTATCTGGTACAGTAGAACTATGATGTATGATGCTCATCCCATGCTCTGAGACAAAGCGCCGATATGAGAAAACTAACACACACACACACACACACACACACACACACACACACACACACAGACACACACCAAACACAAAAACACATGCACAATCCCCCATCCCCCCCATAGACATGGTCCAGAAGTGATGCTGATAACAATAAACCTCTAACTAAAATTCACAATCTTTGTGCACATGTGTGTGCATGCATGTTTGTGTGTATGTTGGTGTGTTGAAAAGTACATGGAGAGCAGTCAAAGCCTCAACAGCCTTGGTGTTTGACGGTATTGGTAAGATATACACACACACACATACATACATACATACATACATACATACATACATACATACATACATACATACACATACACATACAAACACACACACACACACACACACACACACACACACACACACACACACACACACACACACACACACACACACACAAACACACACACACACACAGAAAACAAAAAGAATACTGATATCATGAGAGCGAAAAACAATAGTGTACATAATGACA
>CAAKHD010013784.1:8267-20767 GCA_901007705.1 Fistularia tabacaria | reverse complement strand
CGCCTCTCGCCCGATGACAGCTGGGATAGGCTCCAGCATCCCCCGCGACCCTGAGTGCAGGATAAGCGGCAGAAGATGGATGGATGTAGAAGCTTAACAATGAATATAGGGGTTCCTATGTATGGTTATATTCTTCTTGTTAACTATTTTGTCAGCTCTTGTTTCAGATAGCCCTCACAGACATATAGAATAGGTAATGGGTTGGTAGTCACCCTGTACTGTGATTTTTTGTTGTATTTTATTTATCTTCATTATGTATCAATAGCGCATACTCAAACAACCTGAAAGCTTTTTTCTTCTTCAAGTTTTTTTTTTTCTCTTCAACTATCAGAAAATTTAACCAATCTGAAATATGAATAGGTACTTTCATGTCTCATCACTCCTCAACTTAAGTTTTTAACGTAGTAGAATTGGTGTAGTCCTGCATAGAGACAAAGAGGTATACAAGTCCACAGATGCTCTTAAAAACCTCAACAAAAGCTATTACACCCCCTAAAACACACACAACTTACAAGACATAGACACAAGCATCTACATTAATACACAAATGCTTGTGGACAGACTGATTGACAGCATCCAGCTTGCCAAATTGTTCTTAGCAGTGCAAAAAAACTGCACAACACTCATTAAAACTTCAAAATAAAATCAGTTAGACTGCTTGACTGACAAGTCTGTATATACGCATGCACTCCACCAAGAAAAAGGACACAATAATAAAAACAAAAAAAACAGCAAAATAATAATAATCATCATCATCATCATCATTAATTTATTATTGTTCACCACAATCAATATCAGCTGACTTGTGACTGCCATATTTGAGTTTGATCTTGTTCTATAAGTCTATCATTCAATGCTTGTAGCTGCCCAGTAAACACACTTAGGTGGATGAATGTCACGATGTACATGGTAAGACTCACCTCAACTCTTAGATACGGTTGTAAATTCATTATTTGATTAAAAATAAACAAACAAAAAAGATGACAAGACCCTAGACCATTGATACTGACAGTGGCAGCACTGGAACTGCACTGGAAGAAGTTTAAATTTTGTGATCAAAATGTATTTAAAAAATAGTGACATGGGCTTACAAGATTGTAGTGACTAAAACTCACACTATGTTTAAACAAGGTTTTTTGGAACCATGTCAAGAAATCGATGCGTAACGTTGCAAAAAAAGCACTGATACAAGCAATACACACACAAGCCATATATTGTGGGATTGGTACAAAGATGAAGGCTTCACTGTAGCGTGTCTGTCTAGCACATTGTAATTTACAAGCGCTCAATGTCATGTGAGTTCTCAATTAAGCAGCTCGGCTACATACACAGGCCCTGAGGGCTGGGTTGAGCCCTGCCTAAATTCTGTTCCTCTGGCCAAGGCAGTCTGCAGGATTCTGCACCCCTCTTAAACACTCCAAACACCCTTACCCACTGCCAACAGTAAATGTTTGAGGTTTGAAACAAACAGGGGACAGGGGATTCATTTAGCTCATCTGAAAACATGATGTTGTGATTCCAATCCAGACATTCTAGAGAACAAAGATGTAAAAGTGATATCACTCTGTCTGTGTTGGCTTTTCTACGGGGATTGCAAATATGCATAAGTATGTGGACACTCAACAGAACTGTCCAGACACTGCATTAAAACTGAAAAAAGTAAAAAATTAAAAACTATACATACTGTACATACATTTGGATGCGAAACACATATTGCTTCATGTGCAATGTCTCAAAGTGACTCATCAAAAGCAATAAAAAGGAAAAGGCAGAAGTGTAGGTAGATACCGAGACACACAGTGAAACAACCAACAGCAAAGTCTTAGAGAGACACCATGTGCTGGAGTAAAGCTACAAAAACTCATAAGCAGCCACTACTGTTCTGTGATCAGATCCATATGGACCTTGGCTTTGGCCTTTTACCACCTGCCTCAAATATTCCCAGCACCTAACAAGCCAGCCGTCTCCAACTGGTCCCAGACACATTTTACAAGCAGCCGTATTGATGACTATTGAGCTGGAGAGCTCACCAGAAATACTAAATTATACCCCAGCTATGTGCCACTATATGCACCCCCACTCAGGGAAGGAGCCCACATCAGAGGTGCTACTTCAAGCTTGTCTAAACCCTGCTCTTAGTCACACTCAGACTCATGGCAAAGGGAGTAATGCCAAGCCAGCATCCACACAAAATTTATTTGAAAAGCAAATGAAGATGCAATTGATATAAATGAGTCATTCAACCAGACGTTTAATACACTAATATTATGTCAATTCATATTTTTTTTATTGTAAAACTGTGCCAAAAGTCAGTATCAGAAAATAAAGATGATGATGATTATTTTTTATTATTACTATTATTATTATTATAATATCCATCTGTCCATTGCGTGCTGCAGGGGATGCTGGAGCCTATACCAGCTGTCATTGGGCAAGAGGCAGAGTACACCCTGAACCGGTAACCAGTTGATTAAGGGGCCACACATTGAGGCAAATGTCTATCACTATCTCATTCACACATCTGGGCACTTTTTCTAAGATTTCCAATTAAAATTCTGTTTGTTTTTGAATTGCAGGGGGGAACCATAGAACCCGGAAGAAACCCACATGGGGAGAACATGCAAACTCCACAGAGAAAGGCCCCATGTGGGAATTGAGCCAGGGTCCTTCTTGCTGTGAAATGGGAAAGCTATCCAATGCGCCACTGTGACCACCATATCTTATGAATAGATGTTATTATTATTATTATTATTATTATTATTATTATTATTATTATTATTATTATTATTATTATTATTATTATTATTATTATTATTATTATTATTATTATTATTATTATTGTTGTTTTTGTCCCCCTCCTTGAGCTGCCACTCTACGGTGGTGGAGAGGTTCCCAAGTGGGAGCTATGTAGTTAGTATGTAATTAGGGGCTTTATGCCCCTGGAAGGCTCACCCAAGGCAAACAGGTCCCAGGTGAGGGACCACACAAAGCGCAGCTCAAAAGACCCCTATGACAAACAACAGCATCGAACCCAGTTTTCCATTGCCCAGACACGGGTCACCGGGGTTCCTCCTTGGAGCCAGGCCCGGGGGCGGGGCTCAGTGGCAAGCGCCTGGTGGCTGGGCCTACACCCATGGGGCTCAGCAGAGCACAGCCCGAAGGGTTGACATGGGCCCCTCTTGCCCTGGGCTCACTACCCACAGGTAGGGCCAAGGGGGTAGGGTGCAGTGTGAGCCGGAGGGTTGCCAGAGCGGGGAACCTTGCAGTCCAATCCTCTGCTGCAGAAGCTGGATCTTAGGACATGGAATGTCACCTCTCTGGCGGAAAGAAGCCCGAGCTGGTGTGCGAGGCCGAGAGATACCGACTAGATATAGTCGGACTCACCTCGACGCACAGCTTGGGGTCTGGAGCCAGGTGTCTTGAGGGGCTGGACCTTTTCTTACTCTGGAGATGCGACTGTTGAGAGGCGCCGAGCAGGGGTGGCCATCTTGATTAACCCCCGACTCAGCGCCTGTAAGTTGAGGTTCAACCCGGTTGAAGAGAGGTTAACCCTCCCTCCGCCTTCAGGTGGGGGGACGTGTTCTGAGTGTTTGTGTCTATGCACCCAACAGCAGTTCAGTTTACCAACCCTTCCTAGAGGGGCTGCTAGAGTGGTGTTTTATTCCTGGGCTTCTTTGCTCGTTACGGATTGTCCATAACAAACACTATGTTCAGACATAAAGGTGTCCATATGAGCACTTGGCACCAGCGCACCTTAGGGCATAGTTCTTTGATCAACCTTGTGGTCGTGTCATCAGACTTGCGGTCGCACATCCAAAACATTTGGGTGAAATGAGGGGCGGAGCTGTCAACTGATCACCACCTGGTGGTGAGCTGGCTCCATTGGTGGGAGAGGATGCCGGTCAGACCTGGCAGACCCAAATGTAACGGGAGGGTCTGCTGGGAACGTCTGGCACAGTCCCCGGTCAGAAGGAGTTTCAACTCCCACCTCCGGCAGAGTTAACCACGACCCAAGGGAGCCAGAGGACATTAAGTCCGAATGGGCCATGTTTCTTAGGCTGCAGCCATGAGGTGGTCGGCGGCTGTCAGTGCACCCACCCGTGGTGAGGGATCCCCTCAAATTGGACAGATACCGGCAGGCCAAGCAGCATGCGGCTTCGGTGGTGGCCGAGGCAAAAACTTTGTAGTGGGAGGAGTTCGGTGAGATTATGGAGAACAACTTACAGTGGGCCTCGAGGAGATTCTGGTCCATCATCATCCGGCAACTCAGGAGGGGAAAGCGGTGCACCATCAACACTGTGTACAGTGGGACTGGGGCTCTGCTGACCTCAACTCGAGACATGGATTGGTGGCAGGAATACTTCTCAGATGTCCTCAATCCCGTTGAACTGCTTCCAATGAGGAAGCAGAGCCGGGCAACTCTGGCGAGGACCTACCTGTTTCTGAGGCTGAAGTTGCTGAAGCTGTCAAAAAGCTCTTCAGTAACAGGGCACTGGGGGTGGATGAGGTCCGCCCTGGGTGTCATGATATGTGCATAGATCTGACCCAAATGCAAGGACACTCCCTGAAGATAAGGTATTGAAGGACTTTATTGATTTAAACCTGGAACCTTGCAAGATGCCATAAGGGAGGGGCATGATGTGAGGTAGGGTGTGCGATGGAACAATCTTGCCCTGAAGAGCTGGTGGACGGCTCCCCTTATTCTCAGCCTGACGGGGCCTAAGGACTTGCACCTGCTGGATTTCACTCCTGCAGATCCCAACGCTGGGTTCCTCAAAGCTGTTGATTCTGTAGAGCTGTCCTGGCTGACACACCTCTGCACTATTGCGTGGACATCTGGGACAGTGCCCCTGGACTGGCAGACCGGGGTGGTGATCCCCCTTTTTAAAAAGGAGGATTGGAGGGTGTGCTCCGACTATACGGGGATCACACTCCTCAGCCTTCCTGGTAAGGTCTATTCAGCGGTGCTGGAGAGGAGGGTCTGCCGGGTCATTGAACCTCGGAACCTCGGATCTTGGTCCGTATTGACAGTTGTAAGTTGGACCCATTTCCAGTGAGAGTTGGACTCCGCCAGGGCATCCCTTTGTCATCGATTGTGTTCATAACTTTTATGGACAGGATTTTTAGGTGCAGCCAGGGCGTCGAGGGGATCTGGTTTGGTGGCTACAGGATCAAGTCTCTGCTTTTTGTAGATGATGTGGTTCTCTTGGCTTCTTTGGTTCAGAGCCGATGTGAAGCAGCCAGGATGAGGATTAGCACCTACAAATCCAAGTCCATGGTGCTTAACCGGAAACAGGTGGAGTCCCCACTCCGGGTCAGGGAAGAGGTCCTGCCCAAGTGGAGGAGTTTAAGTATCTCGGGGTCTTGTTCAAGAGTGAGGGTAGAATAGAGTGAGAGATCGACAGGCGGATCGGTGCAGCATCTGCTGTAATGCGGACTCTTTACCGGTTTGTCGTGGTGAAGTGGGAGCTGAGCCGAAGGCTATTTACCAGTCGATCAATGTTCCTACCCTCACCTATGGTCATGAGCTGTGGGTAGTGACCGAAAGAACTGATACAAGCGTCCAAGATTAGTTTTCTCTGCAGGGTGGCCGGACTTTCCCTTAGAGATGAGGTGAGAAGTTCAGCCATCCGGGAAGAACTCAAGAGTAGAGTCGCTGCTCCTCCGCATAGAGGTGAATCAGACAAGGTGGCTCGGGCATCTGGTCAGGATGCCTCCTGGACGCCTCCTTGTTTAGGTATTCCTGGCTTGTTCATCTGGGATGGAGGCCACGGGCCAACCTAGAGACATTGTCTCTAGGCTGGCCTGGGAGCGCCGTAGGGTCCCACCAGAAGATCTGGACCACGTGGCTGGGGAGAGGGAAGTCTGGGCCTCCCTGCTCCAACTGCTGCCCCCGCGACCCGACTTCAGATAAGCGGCAGAAGATGGATGGATGGATTGTTGTTGTTGTTGTTGTTGTTGTTGTTCTTGAGAGGCTCCAAACATCAACATTTATGAACAGTCTTTGTGTAATGTTTCTGTCATGTGTCTGCCATTATTATTTTTTAACTATAAGGGCAATACACTACACAGTGCTTGGCAACCATGAAGGACTCAGGGCCATAACGAATATATATGGGCAAAGGGGTGAGTTAAAAATTGGACTCATTCTCCAAAAAACAACCTGCAATTACAGCCCAGAAATCAACTCCTACTGCAGTGACTTTAACGAGCCAGCCATCACGCAGCCCACAATTATCATCACCAGAACTATTAAACACGAAGGTTACAGCCTTGTTAACTGCTCTCTTATGTGGATACCAAACATTCTTCAAGGGACACTGGCTGAACGATTGACACAATCATAAGAACACAACTACGGATGTTAGAAACTGAGAGGAGCATTGTGTTTCACAATATTTAATGATTTCAGTATGAATGTATGTATTTATGTATGTATGTGTGTATGTATGTATCTATTAATTTGTTTTTTTTTGTTGGTTTTTGGTGTTTGTTTTAATTCTCTTCTTCTTTTCCTTTTGGCTTTTCACTTCAGGGGTCGCCACAGCGAATCAACCTTCTCCATCTAACCCTACTCTCTGTATCCTCATCTCTCACGCCAACTACCTTCATATCCTCTCTCACCACGACCATAAATCTTCTCTTTGGCCTTCCTCTAAACCTCCTGCCTGACATCTCCAATTCCAGCATCCGTCGACCAATATAGTCCCTATCCCTCCTCTGTTCATGACAAAACCATCTCAATCGGGCTTCTCTGACCTTCTCTCTAAAACATCTAACATGTGCTGTCCCTCTGATGGACTCATTCCTGATCCTAGCCATCCTCTTCACTCCCGAAGAGAACCTCAACATCTTCATCTCTGCTACCTCCAGCTCTGCCACCTGTCTTTTGTCCAGTGCCACTGTCTCCAAACCATACAGCATCACTGGTCTCACCACTGGTTTGTACACCTTTCCTTGTGTTTGTTTTAATAGTAATGTATAGAAAATTGATTCTCTTTTTAGACATATTCATACAAAGCATTCAGCACTTTGTCAATCTTGTCTGTATTTATGTCTCAATTTCAGACTATTTTTTACCCATTTTTTGTTTATTCTTTTCAGCAGGTTACTCTTTGCTGGGCTAATCTTAGTTTGATTCAATGCCAGGCATTTGGGACTAGAGCCAGCATATACTAAAATATCAATATAATTTTTGGTAGCTTATGAAAATAGTGATCATTAATCTATCAAGTATTTGTTATGGCAGAGTAAAATAAAAAAAGGTAATTTGTCCCATGTTGTTTAGGAATACTGTTGATAACATTCATTGAAAGAGGGATATTAGTACTATATTTTGCATCCTTCAAAGATGAGAAGGCTTGGACCTTTGCCTCAACCGGAATTAAAACAAATGGAAGAGCTCTCTTTCCTGACAACAAATGGGTCTGAAAGATCTGTAAATGAAGAGTATGAGAGTTCACGCAAACAACACAACACATAACGTTTCAATGCATTATAAATGTACATGTGATGTTTAGGGTTGCCTCTTTCAGATGTTGTTTTGGTATTTGTCTTTATCTCTGTGCATGTTTGTGAGGTAAATTTGTAATACAATCAATAAAGGCGCAATAAGATTTTAAGATCCAAGTTTTGTGATGTAATTGAGGAGGTAAGCTATGTTTGGGATGAATGAAGTGGTTCTGCTCACAGTTGGGGCAGTATGCCTGTCAGGTCATCCCTGAATTTGGCTGGGATACTGTTGTGTGTACTTGGCAATACTCAGCGGAGTGGCGCAGATCAGAGATGCAGTGATGCTCCTAGGGAGATGTATTGGAGGCTTGGCAGGACTGGGGGCAAGTGAGCCCAGACTAAGGCCAGACTGAGGCCAGAGGGAGAGGCCGAGGCTAGCAGCCAACTCTCTGAGTAGAGTCTCTGTGTAGGGTACCAGCTTTGGAAAGGCCAACAGCTCATGGGAGTGCCAATTTCTATTATAGCAAGCTAGACCTCCCCTGTGGCAATTTGAGTTAATAAGGAGATTAAGGAAGCTTGTTGTACCATATAGGTTTGGTTTTGTCGGAAAAAAGTGAAAAAAAATACATTTCACATTTTGTTAAGTATAGTTTTAAAATTAGTCATAAAATAAATTTAAAAAGGAAATCTCTGTTACAAGCCCTTGTCTGTGTCTTCTCCGGCAGTTGTTTTTCCCTTCACCTTGGAGCTGAAAAGGTTTTGCTTGGAAATTACACTTGAAGTCAGTAGCGGAAATGAAGTAGACTTTCTTGTAGGGCAGGTGGATTTCAGAGCCACAGAAACACATGCACAATTATGACACACATTTTGAATAAATTGGGTCTGAGCACTTATATGTCTTTCTATGTAACCATTGTGTGTTCATGTGTGTGCAAATGACTAATGTGTGCTAGGCTGTCCAGTAGGCAATTCTTGCTCACTGTGACTTTTGTCAGGGTTGTGATTAATGACTCACCATCAGGGTGACACTGGATCAGGGTGAGACACATTCATTACACAAAGCCCCTCTTTGGGTTCTTTCTCCCTGTGTCACCTCTTCTTCTTCAAGGGCCAAATGCTGGACTTCATACCAATCCATTGTAGCTGTTAACCTCCCTACTTATTAAACTCCAGCCTAACTCCCCAGTTTTGATAATCCTGATACACAGCTGCAAATAATACTTTATTTAAAAAAAAAAAGTTAGGTCAAATATGTTAACCTACATTTGTAAGAAATCACTATATTAATGTTCTTCAAAAGTTATGGCTGCTAAAATTAAGAATGAAACACAAATTCTGTATTCTTACATTTTACTTTTTTTCTTTTCTTTTGCTCCTTTATTTTATTCTTTTATTTAACTAGATATACATGCACCTTCACGCATGGCTGATTTTCTGACTGCTGATTAATGACTTTAATTTTGGCAGGAGAAGAGGATAAGAACTTTGAATATTATCTTTGTTCTTTAAGCCTAAGCAGATCGCATTCTCCTCTCAATGCCTTTCATAAGTGGTTGAACACAGCAGCATGGTGGAGCATGCAGACAGCCAGGTGGCCGACAGATTCATTTCATGACTTCACTATGAGGACATCAGCTTCCACTGATTTTTTTTTTTCTCATGTTGCTGCTGCAACACCTGAATTTCCCCTATGGGGATCAATAAAGTAATATTCTATCCTAGCCTATCCTATCATATTCTACATTTTTATACAAACATGAAAGGGGGTGTGGAGAGGAGAAGAATTGAGGAGAGGAGAGCAATACCATAGTAAGACAGGAGAACAGAGGATGAGAGGGGAGAAGACAGGAGAAAAGAGGAGAGAAGAGGAGGGGAGCGAATAAGAGAGGAGAGGAGAAAAGAGGAGAGGAGTGCACTTGAGAGAAGATGAAAGGAGAGGAGAGAAAAGGAGTGGAGAGGAGAGGAGAGGAGAGGAGAGGAGGAATTAATGTGATGGGACGAGAAACTTAACATTTTGAATTAGATTACTCGAAATCAGTCTATTTGGAAGAAAAACAATGGTAATGCCAGGTCAAATGGCATTTATCTGCTATCATGCTGTCCTACAATAAAAAGAGTAACATATGTTTTTAGTGAATTGTCCCACGCAATCTAACCTTTGGAGTCAGAGGCAGGAAAGATCATACAATCATATGACCTGGGATAGAAAATAGATTGCTTGGTTTTTTTTTTTTCATAATATTTTCTCTGATAACATTTTTCATACTTGAAAACTACTAAGTTTACTATTTAGTGTCTTGTTTACAAATGCCTTGATTGGTTAGATAGAGCAAATAGTGATTTAACTTTTAGAGCCACGGACATCTTCAGTCATTAATTAATTGTCCCGCCTATAATCCTGGGCTAGACCATGATGACTGTAGACTGAGGATGTCATCACAGATCCCCTGTCCCCACCAAGGAACTTTAGCTCTCTATGTGGAACTTGAAGGCAGTCCCTGGCTGAACAGGATGTTTAATCCCTCCAAGCCCCTCTGGATCAACCATGGTGCCTCTTAAAAGCTGGTCATGCTTGGAAATCCTCTAACTGGAGGTGCCCAGGAGATATCCTTGTCATATGTCCAAATCACCACAACTGAGTCCATTCAACACAATTGGCTGAACTACAAACTTTTCCGTCTTTTGTGCACTCTTCACCCTCTTCACCCTCTGGGGCTAGGTACAGCCATCTTGCAGAAGAAAGTAATTTCAATGACTTGTGTTCAGGACCTGTTTATTTTGGCAACGACTCAGAATTCATAAATGTAGGTGTAAGTTGGATCATTGAAGGAATGGTTCATTGAGAGTCACCTTTTTCTCACCCAAGACTGACTAATGCAGTGATGCATTTCCGCAGATGCCTCATTAATCCAGTCAGGTTACTGCTCTGTCTCACCCTCACTTGTGAACAAGCCTTAGGATACTTAATTTTCTCTCAGATCAATAGCATATTTCTGATTCTGATTCATATTTTGAAATTCAAACTCTTGGGAAAGTAGTTCTCCTTCAACCTGTCGGTGACAATCCAGTAGTTTGTGGGACAGCCATGGTCTCTGATTTAGAGGTACAGACTCTCGTCCCAACTTCTTGCACTCATCAATGAAACACCCGAGTGTCTATTTCAGGTCATTTGGTAATCTAGAAAAAGCAGAGGAGCAATTCTGAGGTTTCCATATCAGACACACTCCTCCCAAAAACTCTGCAGAAAAATTCTGTTCATAAACAGAATCAGCGAGGGTAGCCCTTGAAGAGTGCAGCTCTCACTTAATGTGTGTCTGAGGTTGTACCAAGAATGCGGATGTAGCTCTCAAGAAATTTGTTAAGAAATCAAATGGTTCATAATAAATGTGTGTGTGCGTATATATATATATATATATATATATATATATATATATATATATACATATAAATGACCCCATACTCCTGTGGTTCCTCAAACAGAACACCCCATGGGACACAATCATACTTCCTCTCAAAATCTATGAAGCACTTGTGGGGAGGATGAGTGTAAGTGTAAGTGCAGGGCGCTGGACAGAGTCTACATTGTTCCCCTTTAATCAAAGGCTTGACAATCAGTCAGTCTCCTGAACCCTTGTGATATCTTTTCATACGAGGCTGAGCATTACTATCCCTCTCTAGTTAGAACACATGGACCTGTATGTTATGTGAAAGAGGCATGACTTCTTAATCTTTGGATGAATCCCATCTATACCTCATGCCTTGCCACTGAGGAGCCTCTTGACTACCCCTGTAACCTTAATCTTGGAAATGGACGAAGGCTCGTCAGAGTATTTTAGCCACGCTCCTCCACAGAGTTGCAAGTGCCCTTTCCAACGCTTCACAATGTCTCTGGTTAAGATCAATAGGTCCCCTCCCATGCTGAAGATAACTGAAGCCTACCTGGTTTCGTTTTCCTGAGTTGTCTGACCCTTTTCCATGGGCTCTTCAGGGCCAACTGAAGTCCCTTCTCTATCTTTTCTCCAAAATCTTCTTTCACCTTGGTGTTTCCATATTTGACACCAAAGTCTGCAGCCCTAACTGCCTCTTTGGCTGTCTTCAGCTTCAGGAGACCCCTGGCCACGCCATACCCTAAAGGCCTCCTTCCTCTGTTTGACACCTCCTTCACTGCCAGGGTCCACCAAACGGGCTCTCAGATTGCAACAAATATTTTCTGACCATAGCTCAGGAAACCTGCTTTCACAATTGAGGCCTTGAACATGGACCACTCACTTTCCATGTAGCTGCCCTCCTCGGGGATGTGGTAGGCTGATCCAACTCACCACCCTGTAGTGATTAGTTGACAACTCTGCTCCACTCTTCCCCCGAGTGTTCAAAATATATTGCTATTGCTAAGTCGGCCAGTAGAATTATGGCGTCACCATTTGGTCCAACTTAAACGGATCTATGTCTGATTTTCGAGACAGCATTATCACAACACTTAATGGTAGAAATTACAATGAGGAAAAAAAATACTTCTTCACTCTGCAAGGTCACCTCCCTTGCAGTGTGAATGTTTGAACAGGACAAACGATAAATGAAAGCTCAGTTGCAGGTGACAAGAACTTAATAATCAAGGTTCAATGTTTTATAAACTGATATTTATAAAAATCCTCAAGGTCTGAGTAAAGTTAACGAGACTCAACATGCATGGCCCATACTTTCCCTGCTGGGGACGAATAATGCACATTTCTTAACTTAATTCCAAACTGACCTGAAAACAAGTTACAACACAAATAAATTTGTATAAAGCATGTTAGTTTCCTATCTCTACATTAGCTTGGTCATATTACAGCATACATGTTTCAGTATGAATCCAAATACTTATTTCAGGAAAATAATTTAACAGATACGGAGTAAACAGTTGGCCCTCATGAACTGACGTTCTACAGGCCCCATACTGAGGTCATTCACTTGGAAACACAACTCACAATGAACAATAATTACGGAAATGAACAAATATCAAAGGAAAACTCAACTAATCCTATGCATTTCTGTTCCTATTGAAAATT
>CAAKHD010013783.1:24319-75983 GCA_901007705.1 Fistularia tabacaria | reverse complement strand
ATTTCACTTTGGATCCACTTGTTGCACGTCCCTAACACATAAACACACAAACACACTCACAGAGTGAGCGCGCGCGCACACACACACACACACACACACGCACACACACACACACACACACA
This sequence comes from Fistularia tabacaria, assembly GCA_901007705.1. Taxonomy (NCBI): domain Eukaryota; kingdom Metazoa; phylum Chordata; class Actinopteri; order Syngnathiformes; family Fistulariidae; genus Fistularia; species Fistularia tabacaria. The sequence goes on along the minus strand of CAAKHD010013783.1, from coordinate 75,861 downwards.
CACACACAGGAGCACCCTGGGAACAATGAAAACAAACATTAAAGGAATGAGGTGCAGTACAACAGCCTGGTGTACCAGGCCAAGCCGCAGTCAGAGGTGATGTCATTGGGGTAAAGATCTTTGTTTTGTTTTTTAAATAACACAGAACTGACGAGAAAAATGTCTGGAAATAAGAAAAATGTTACTTGAAACTGACTAAAAAAATTAAACTGAGAAGAAAATGATGAGGGATTAAATTAAAAATGCAGGTAATTCTGAACAAATAAAATGAACAGTACATTTCCGTCACAAAGGAATCAAATTAATTAGGATAATTAGGGTGTAGTCCAAAATAGAACAGAATTATTCTACTTTTATGTCTTAGGTACCAGCGAAAAGAGATTCAACCTTAATTTTGAACTTTGTTTTAATGACGCCGATGTTACCGGCAAATGAGTAATTTTGGCAGGAAATCATTGAGGAACTGTAGGACACCACCTTGACAAGAGAATTCTGAACAAATTAACTTTGTCTTCAAATTCTAGAAAAAGTATGGCATGCAAATCAGAAGAACAATCCTAAAAAAAAAAAAAGGTTGGCCCCCTTTTAACAGCGTTATGAATCTATAAAAATGCAAACAGCCATGATAGAAAATAATTCCATTTGAAGTTTGAATGGGCTAATACCTCAATCTCTGTTATGTTTTTATTATAAATTCATTTCACCTTGGAGTTCCCAGTTGGCAGAGTCGATGAAATCATCATGACCTCTTTGATTTCTATTTAATTTATTGCCAACCGATTATGTCACTTCATTCATGACCTCTCCCCTGGGCCACCCGGCGGGGGGCAGCTCCCCCATGCGATACGAAACAATCACAGTGGACCGTTGATGTTTCAAACAGGCGAGAGCAGGGAGAGAAAATGACATCAACAACAAACAGCGCTGCCAGACGTTCTGCCGTAACTTCACTGTGAAGCTTTTTCAAAAAGATACCAGAGGCATGAGCAGCGCAGCAGGTGCGTGCCGAACAACTGAAATAAATCTGGGAGTGAAAGCTCAGAGGACTGTGGTGTGTTCAAGGCTTCAAAAATAATAATAAATAAAAAGAAAACATCTGAAGAAATGCTTGTACGTTCTCCACCATGGTTCTGTCCAGCATGAGCTCGTGGCGTGGGGGGGGTTGTAGGAAGAGAACTCCTTGATCCGTAATGAGTCCCTCTTGTCCAGGGTTTAGTCTGCCCCTGGGCTTCATCCACAGAGGCTGCTAACACTTAACCTAATGCATACGATACCCTGGAAAACGTACTTAAGCTCCTGCTGTCTGTGTTGTATTACACCCTCGGACCCCCCCCCAGCCCCCCAGGCGTCCACACACACACACCTCCTCCAATCCACATGAGTCATTTCCATCTGATTTTATGCTAATTGTGCCCCCAAACCTCCAGGATCATATCCCTCTTGTTTTTCCCCTCAATGCTCCCTTCACGTTGTTTTCTGGACCTTCAGGACATTGTAGGTCTTTTTGGGAGACGCGCTTCCTCAGTGTCTCATGAAGGTCTGGGATGGAACCTTCTGACCAATAGACTTGGTTGGATGTTCCCATTCTTACAAAAAGGAGGTCGGCGCGTCTGACCATTTGCAGGGGGTCACATGACTCAGTCTTCCTGGGACTCTTGAAAGAGCCTCCAGCCTGTCAGAGCTGTGTGTGCTGTTGAACATTTTCCTCTTCCTAAACAAGTTGGTCTTGACCCCAACGGGGATTACACTGCCGGTTAAATTACCCAACAGTCCTGCTGAACTTCAGATAGAAACTAATATCCATACATTTCTACCTAATAGTGACACTGAGTAATCGAGGTTCAGGCTTAATCCACAAGCACACACACACATAAAAATACTGACACACAACACAACCACGCACTAATAAATGCACACAAACATTTCTATCTATCTATCTATCTATCTATCTATCTATCTATCTATCTATCTATCTATCTATCTATCTATCTATCTATCTATCTATCTATCTATCTATCTATCTATCTATCTATCTATCTATCTATCTATCTATCCATAAACATGCAGTACACACACCTACTGTATGTGTATTTATACATATACACTACACGTATATGTGTCCATATCTGTCTGGATGCATACTGTAGATAAAACGTAGATCTATATACTGTGCGTATGCATTTATGTAGACATTATATTCATGTGTATATACACTTAGTATATAGACAAATACAGTTACAGCTTATCGCTTCAAAAATTGTGTATTATTCCACTCCTCGTATCATCCAGATATCATTGTTTGGTATATACAGTATACAGTAACTTTAGCAGTTTAATAGTTTAAATGCCTCAAGGCTGTTTTACTGAATATTGAGGAAATATTCTATTCACTTACTTTCACATTGTACATTCTATTGAAATTGTTGACCAAATTACTCACTGGTAAGAAATTAGCAAAAAAAAAATAAAAAAAAAAACAGAAAAAAATACCAGAGTGTATGCAATAAAATGAGTGAAAAATCAAATGGCAACAAGAAATCACTGAGAAATTAGCACAAGTTACAAGCAGACTATTGTTAAGTAAGAAGATTACCAAAAAACAAAGAAAAAGAAAACACAAATTCACGAGTACCACAGAGTTCACAGTAAATTGTCAGAAATGTAAATAATGATAACATAATAATTATTCTCATCATTCTTTTTAAGGTCAGATGTAACTTTGTTTATTTCAGCCATTTATTTTTTGTATGACAGGGACACTGATATTAATCAGCGATGTGTATTTGACATATAATTTTCTAAACCAAAGCAGATGTAACAATATATAAAACAGCTGGAGATTAAATATTGAGTTTCATGCCAATGACTTTCCTGCCACATCATGACTTGCTACCATGCACAAGCCATGCTGAGTGAGAAGTCTACCTCAGCTGGGGTGGCAGGAGGGATGGGGGTGGGGCTGGGGAGACTCCAGTCTGTAATGAGATCTGTCTGGTTGACTGATGGGTGAGTATAATCATCAGTGTGTGGAGCTTTCAGCTATGGCCGTGGCAAATCCACGCCTCTAATCGCCGTGTCACGGTTTTAACCGCTTGGGAATAATTGCATGTTAGACATCGCAAATGTCAAAATCGTGCGGGGACACGAGAACTGCGACCGCGGGGGGGGGGGATTCACAGGGAATCTGTTTAAATCTGCCTGTGTTTATCGAGGGTTTCTGCAGCCCCGGGGATGTTAGCAGTGGATTTAATAGAGCTGATCCTTGCAGACACTTCAGTGAGTTCTCTATTTTCTAAGAAATCTCTCTACGAGGGCGTGGATTTTCACAGAGAGCCAGAAGCGTATATAAAGAAGTGACCTTTGACCCCGTTGGGCTCGGACGAGGCCATGTAAGGTTCTGACATACCCACTCACACTGACAAGTGGAAAAAAATGAAAAGAAGTCTCAGCTGCATGTGGGCTGGTAGGAACGGTCTAGCTTAATTTTGATTGCACTAAAACTCAGAAAGAAGTACATTTTCATTAATTTTCATAAATTTATGAGGATGTAAAAATGCAACCAGATCATCCTTTTTCATTCATTCATTATCTTTATTATCCTATACCGAGGGTCATGGGTGGGCTGGAGCCTATCCCTGCTGTCATTGGTCGAGAGACAGGGGACACCCTGGACCAATTGATCACTGGGCCACAGGTAGAGTCAAACAACGATTCACCCTCTCATTCAGTCATCTACTGCATGTCTTTAGACTGTGGGAGGAAACTGAACCTGCGTGCAAACGTTGAGAAGATGTAAACTCCACACAGGAAGACCCAGAACCAGGGACCTTCTTGCTGTGAGGCGGAAGCCCTAGCCCCCAAATAAGCTATAATTTGCCCTACATTGCAGAAGAGAACAGAACTTAACCAAACCCACCAAAACACTCAGATGAAATGACCTTGAGAAATGGGAGAAATTAGACTGAAAGAAAAAAAAATCAATGATTTGCACAAATACCGAAAAGAAATGAAATCACAAAAAAATAAGGGATGGGAAATTATCTAAAACTGAATAATAAATCATAACAAGATTGACTGATGAAGCCAATAGATTTTCCAGATGACAAGAGCTGACCTCAGCCACCATGATAAAAAAAAAACGATTAAAATGCTGACAGTGCAAATAAAATTTATGTAAAGGGTTAAAAGATGGCAAATGGCTGAAGCAGGTTATTCGGTATCAGATATGTATCACCAGAAATCTAATCACCTAAATCACCGATGTCATTTTGAATAAGATGATTTTGTGATGATCAGAGATTTAGCTCCGTTCGAGGCGTCACTGTTCCCCGCGGGAGTGAGTGCTTGGAAGGTTCAACTCGCCGCCTTTGAATCCAATCAGTGCCAAGCTATTAGTTTTCAGTTCAAAGAACTGATGATCAGTGACAAATAACCTGTTCAGGAGTAGGTTGTTGATTCAGGCCGTATCCCCACATAACAAGATGAGAGGACAAAAAAGCTAAAAAAATGACATCAAGTGTTTGGTTTTTAACAAAGAGCGGACTGCAAAATAGTTTTAAACTGAATTACAGCCCAGAGTGACTCATTGGTCAGTAAAGCGATGCCATGAAGAAGGAATGCAACATTTAGTATGCCTACCATGCCAGCAACTTGTCATCTGAAGAAAGAGCCACTCCAACAGTGAGGGTAGCCGCGACAACAAACTCAGCTAAACTTATTTTATTCATCAATCTTCAATTCAAAACAGCACAAAAACAAGATATGTACTGCCATACAAAGGAGTAAATAAGCAACAAATGACAAACAGACCATTTGCACAATTCCCTTCACACTGGAAGAGCCCCTCAACATGCACGGGAATCCACTAACCCGCTGGGGGAGCAGCAAGGGGATTCTGCAGTGGATTCCCTGAATGCTTAAGGTTTGAGGAGTGACTCCAGCTGGTGTGTCCTCCTCCTCTGTCCGCTGAAGTAGAAGATACTCCGCAGGAATCACAACTTAGCGGTCTCTTGTCCGACTATCACAAAGAAGAATTTCAACTCTGTCAATTTGGACAAGCTTCATTCCTCCCTGAATTAGACAATATCTCCAACCATCCGACAGCTGGTAGGAAGACGCTGGTGTTATTTGGTTCTACTTCTCTTAGAACGTCCTGTGTGAGGAAGCTGAACACATCATGCCATGGATCGTCACCGATGAACGCCTGATGATTTCATGAGAATTAACGCCGCAAAACTGGCACCAGAGCGTGATGGGCCGACAAAAACGGCTTACCAGCAACACTGTTCCCTTAAAGTCAGTCAATGGTGCTCTTTTAATCAATTAATTTATTAATTCAATTCAATTTAATAGTTGGGCAATGGAAGACACATAGATTTCATACTTGATGCTCCTTCATTTTCCACCCCATCTCCCAAAGGTCCCACCTGCCAGTCAGTTTGAGAAACTCGATGCGGCGCTGCAGCAAAAAACGTTAGCCCACCCTGGAATGCCCAGGCCACTGATCAGTGATGGGGTTTGGACACATGGGAACCAGAATGCCCAGGGGAAAGACACCTCCCAGACGTTTGTTCAGAAAGTCAAGTGGTCATGATGTGACAGTGACAAAAGGGAGACGAGCAGAGATTGAGAGCATCAGGCAGAACCGAAGAGGGCAGAGAGATAACACATCCTGGGACACCGCATTGACTTGTTTTTGTTTGCATGTGTTCGCAAACCAGCGGTCAAATATTCAGACTGTTTTCTGTCGATGTAAAATGAGTGCTGTAATATTGTATTTCCTCTAGAAATGATCAACCAACCATGTTAATTAGTAGTTGACTGACAAGATTTGTTAATAAAAAAATGGCACCCTGTTTTTGCTGTGGTATCAGAAGAGTCATCCACAATTCTTTCTTTACTTGTGCATCATTAATTAATTCACGTTCTGGGATGGCGATGACCCTCATTACCCGCGACCAGGCTTTTAGAAGCATAAAAGAAGCACAAGAAATACAAAGTATCCAGAGAGCAGCTGGGCTTGATCGCCATGGAGACCCGGCACCACCCCCGGGTTTGATTTGCCAGTCGAGAGGCAGAAACCGAATGCAGCGACACGAGACCTTTCGCCTCAATTGACTGGGCCTTGAACCTGCGACTGAGTCGTCCTGTATAACAGCTGGGTATAAAACAAGAGATCAGTTCACTGCCAAGAGCCCCCCCACCCCGACAATACGACCTCTTACACCATCTGTCTAAATTAGCAAATTAGCAGGAAAATGAGACGCCACTAACTGAATGCGGCCGGCTGCCGCCGCTACCACCACCGCGGGGGAGACAGTGACACGCTCTTCCCTGTCAATCAAAAAACAATAAGGTAACAACAGTCCAGGATTAAAAGGACTTTTGTCATCTAATATGGAACAAGGGAGGAATATCAGGGAGATGCCACAGCCCTCTTTCATCCCCACATGTGTGCTATTAGGTCCTCTGGCTTCAGAAGCTGCCGGTTCACATTTCTCCATCTCCTAATGCCACTGGACATGCGATCTGACAATGATAATGATAATTACCTCAAATGACATGACTTTTTTGCTGCAGAGGGAGTGGAAAACACTCGTGTGCACATGCACACACACGTCGAGACAATATTTAGGGCTTTGAAAGAAATTTCACCATTGGCTCCAAGTTCAGGTTAAGAGTTACAAACTTTTTCCGCTCAGCTGTTTTGACAAGTTTCAGTGCTTCTTGCGAAAGAAAGAAAATGAGGACACCGGAGCTTTTCGGTGTGGAGTCGTTAGGGTGTCTGATCAGCAAGTCCGAGTTGGATTTTATCTGACGAAAGTCAAAGTCCTATAATTATGCCTCATCCAGAGTGAATATTTTCAGTTTTCTTCACATTTTTGCCACATTAAAGGGATTATTTTGGGGTGGTTTTGGACACTGGAGGACACAAATCCACACATTAATTTCGCCTTTGCTGTTGGACTTTTTGAATGAAAAAAAAATAGAAAAAAAGAATAAATAAAAGTCTTTGTAGAAACTTCTACTTAGTACTTAGTTGCTCAGTGCGGACAGTTGATAATAGGATGCTTTTGGCTAGTTGTGTTTGATTACTCTCAACCCCATGGCTTGTTGCCATGGTTACCCAAAAGCATGACGAAGAAAGTTGTTCTGCGCTGGAGAAGCACTTCTGATGTACCTGGATGTTGTTTGTGCTCTGTTTATGCTCTTCATGCAAACAGTGGGGATGGGGCAGAGGGTGGTCTGTTGAAACCCTCATAGAGACAAGAGGTACGACATATCCTCCATGCCTTTTCCATCGGTGATATTATGGCCTGTGACTTTGCAAACATATTAAAAATGTGAAAACTCCAATTTGGTTGAGTTCAAAACTTTTCTCACCATTTTGTGTGAAAAAGTATTGAGTGTTTGGATGAAAGTTTTTGGGTGCTGGTTAAACGAGAACAGATGAAGCCAGAACAAAATATTTTTGCATCACGAAAGGCTGCTCTTTGTTTTTTTGTTTTTTTTTTACGTTTTATTTTATTTTATTTTGTTTCTTTACGCATTCCATATTCAAATATTCCTATAACCGAATTCAATGTGTTTTCAAAGCCGTTGGCGCTGAGCAGGAGTCTTTTCTCTCCTTAATGCTAGTCAGGGCAAAATAAACAATGTCTTCAGATCGACACGATGTCAACATGAGCTGTCGCAAGTGTTCAACATCAAAACAAAGTTTACAACGGTCACAGTGACATTTAATTTTTAACAACAGAATAGATTGCCTTTAATAAGTCAAGAGCAAGAGCCTTGCATCAGAAACCAAACTTAGCACTGTCTGTTTTTGATCCCCAAACGATGGAGCTTTACTTGATATTGACATGTCACACTTGACCATGAGACTTTACAGTTGGTCCATTCCTGCCTCTCTTGTGGCCCGGGTAATTCTGAACACATGGTGTGCATTAAGTCCACGCACCAGATTATCTTATCTCCGCAGGACTCATCAAAATCTCAAAAATGAGACGTCTGCTGGGAGAGACTCAATGTCCCTGGATGGAAGCAACGCAAACGCACAACCGTGGGATGGAGCTTGGGAGGTGTGATGGTCGAAGATGTTATCTTGCCACTGAGAGATTCGACCAGAGACACAAAAGTCCTTTCATAGACAGAGAGGCCCAATGTGGCGGCGGCACAAGAGGCCGCTATCATTCTTCTCATACCTATACCTCGCTTTCAATCTGCATCCCTTTTTCCACTTGGGATTTAAAAGAAAAAACAAAACTGTGGCGGGATGAAACCAGCGAGATGGTTCTCTGAAGAAAAAACATGTTTACATCAGTTAACACCTGCCGTGTTATCAAATAAAAAGTATTGAGTGTTTGGATGACAGTTTTTGGGTGAGAAAAACAAAAAAAACAATTAGTGTAATCACGACAGCTCCCGGTAACCCCACGGTATGACGCAAAAACACACAAGACTTGATACTGCTAATTCACTTGGGAATTCTGTATCTGTCCTACATGAATCTGGGCTGATGGAAAACGCAGTTGGTTTTGATTTCTACCACTTTCAGGACCAGACGGATCAGTTTCGGCACTTTTACAGGATGTCATATGGTTTCCTGAATGTTGTGAACTGCACCAATGAAGCCTTACAGTGTGCTTCATCATTATTGGCTGTCGGCTTCATTCATACTTAGAGCCCCATCAGCTGGGACACGGACCTGAACACAACACCTGTGTGGGATTTTCTATGTAAATTGTCAAATTTCCCCCGAAATAACAAATTAAATAAATCCAAGATTGTTAATCCTGGAGGTCATCAGTCTTATTGTCGTAAAATGAAGTCTGCCAGAAGACAACTGGACCGTCCAACCAGGACTTTGTCACCCTTCATCTCTGCTCGAGTCTCACCTGTGGGACACCTCTTCTTCATCCTGCAGCGCTGTGTCTCCGTGGGGGCGGGACAGGACGCCGCCACTCTCTCCTCAGATGTCACTCGCGAAGACTGGATGTCCCTTGTTCTGGTTTGATGCCCCCACCTGATGCCGCAGGTGGCACCGTTGTGGTGGCAGCTGGTCCAGCTGCTCCACTCGCCGAGCAAAGACGGGAGGCAGTCCTCTAGAAACAGAGCAGGATAGCTAAGTCCTGACGTTTCACCAGACACTGAACGCAACATTTCATTCTTGTTGGTCTTAATCAGGAGAGTAAAACATGCAAAGTCTCCCGTATTTTGAATGAATAAAGATACGTAAAATTTAAAAAACAATTAAATTGGAGTCTTCTTTCTTTCATGAATTTTCCCTTGGGGATCAATAAAGTATTCATTCATTCATTCATTCTTCTTCCATTTAAAGAGGAATGAAAGAAAGAAGAAAATGAAAATGTTCTTTTTATTTAAAGGCAGTGAAGAAATGACCGTGACAAATCAGCAATTTGAAATTCAAGGACAATTTTTTATCATCACTGTATATAATTCGATTGAAAATAAGAAGTGCAAAATCATAGGTCATTTTCTTGTAACTGCTTACTTATTTTCCCTGTATTGCTTGATCTTAGATCACTTCAATTAAGAGTTGTTACTTTTAAATTGAAGTCCTTTTTGACTTTTATAGCTTTCTAACTCAATTCTTTCAGGTAATTCAGTGATGGTTGTCAGGGGAATTTGTGACACACTTCTAATGCACTCATTGTTGACTTTATTAGGGAAGCCTGCTCACCTGTTCACACACTGTTTATTCATTGGAAGAGCAGAGAAGGAAGGCCGGGCCTCTACCTACCAGCAACTGGAGGTATGCACCAATGGGCCGACACGAGAACCAGATGTGCGCGACGGGCCAACAAGTAGCTGCACGAACGAGTTCACCGATATATCTCACTCACTTAGTGGGGAGATGGATATGAATAACCCTGCATTTGAGAAATTGTAATGCGGATCAGGTGCTGTAGGGAGAGTGTGGCTCTGGAGATATGGGGTGGAGGAACCGAGCACCGGAGGGGAGAAAGATAAACATTTCTGTCTGAAACATGGTTCATAGCCCAGAGGTGTCGTTCGGCTGCTATGAGCAAGGATGGAAGCCAAGGTTGGAAATCGGACCACAAGAGCATCGGTGGGAGAAGAACGACACAACAGCAGATATTTCAAATTTAAAGTCTCGGACTGCTTGGAATTAAATCAGGAATGCGGGATTATAATGACAAAGTAATCAGATCAAAAATGGAAAATTGAGGGCAAAAATATTACAAATTGGTCTGATTTACATGACAGCTCTTCCATAAAGCATTCAAGCAAATAAAATGTCATATTTTTGAATAAAAGACTTGCTGGGATCTTGTTTGACTTTAAGACAAGAGATTTTTCCACTTTGGCTGAGCTGAGCTTTTTTTTAACTGATTACTCTCACACCTCCTTTCACATTGTTCAAGAAAAAGTGGAGCACGTTATCATTTCATTTTGCACTTCCCCGAGAGAACTTGTGAACCTCAAACCGCCCGTGAATGCCATCCACGTGAAAGTCTTGTTCAATTTGTTCTTTTCTCCTCAGACAAAAGTGCGGCTCGTTTCACTATTTATCTAACAGGCACGGGATTTCTCCAGCCTGATGTCGGATTAAAGAAAAAAAAAAGAAAACAGGAGAAGCACCGCCGAGGAATTTTTCAACCATTCACACATGAAATACAGCCAAGAAGCGTCGGAAGAGCCAGAGAGGCGGATAAAAGGCAGCAGGGTCTGCTGGTGATTACCGATCTCAGATTAGCCTCAGACGCTGGGGTTTATCACTGGCAGCTCACACTGTTCTGACTTAACTCACGTGCACACACACAACGCGCGTGTACACACACACACATACACACAAACATACCCTAGCTGCTTTAAGAGAGGACAAACACTTGACCGCAGGTCAACCATGCCTTCACTGATGCCTTCACCCATTTTCTTGGGTGAAAGCATTTTATTCTTCACAAGGCTAGGTATGTATTTACATCTTTTTTTTGTTCAAAATCTTTTTCTTCATAAGAATCTAATTTTAAAAATGTGTGAAAGGAAACAGAAAGACAGGACATCTACTTTTGTTTAGTTTTTTTTTTTTTTGGCCATTTTTCCTCCCAAAGAAGAGATTCCTTGTGACCCACAATGGTTTCACACACAGGCATCTTAGAGTGAATGAAAATGGATCAATTTTCTTCTGTAACCATGTTTATATTAACCGTAATTTCCGGACTATGAGTGCGCCTGAATATAAGCCGCACAGGCTAAAAGTAATGGTATCATCATCTTCGTCTTCCTCCTGTGCACTAGATCCATTAAAGTCGTCTTCTTCAGTGTCGGAATTGAACAGCTTCAGAATGAATTCGTCCCACACTTCCTAGGTCTCTCTTTGCGGCATGAAACTTGTTAGCCAAAAGAAATCCATAAATTAGCAACATCATTGTTTAAGCCACAGTGTTCAAAGCGTGTGAAAAAAGTAGCGCCTTATAGTCCGGAAATTATGGTAATCATGGACGAAGTAGAAACGCTATCATTTTGTTTAAATTCACAAACATTTGATTCATTGTCTGTGCTCTCCTCCGCGACTCGAACATAACCCAATGATCAGCAAGAAATTCTCATAAAAAAAAAAATCTTTTAGGGAAAAATCTCGGAAGAAATCTTGGAAGAATTTACACAATAGTAATGAAATAAATGACCAGAGAAGCAACTAACAAATATCCAAGAGTCCCTGAATTCAATGTTGGTGTCTTTAATGTGCTCTCCAACATGCTGGGAAGACAGTGTTCATTAGTGCTTCAGCTCTGGAATGTGATTTTCACGCTCCCCTGTCCTCCAACCTTGACGGGTGGACGTGCGACCCCCCCCGGAGTCTTACCGACGCAGTCCATCTGGTGGGGGAAGGTTCCCTCGGGGCATCGGCTCAGACACTTGCCTTTGTGAAGGTGGAAATTGGGCTTACATTTTATGCAGAAATCCTTGCTGAAGCATCGCTCACAATCGACGGAGCGACACTCTGAGGAAACACACACACAGGAGTGAACACAGGAGCTTTAATAGACTGAGGAGTGAGGGATAATTTCTTTCAGTGAATAAAAACTAAAAAATAGCATGTTTTTGAATTGTTACGAGAAATCAAAGAAGTGACCAACTTGTGGTCCACCTGCTTTAAAGTATTTAATCAAGAAATTAGTAAATTATCTCTCCTGATTTAGAATTAAATCTTAATTTTAATTAATTTTCCTGATAATCAAACAGGAACATCAGGAGAAAAAATGCAATACCAATCGACCAATCAACATCAAATCACCCCAAAAAAGGCAAAAAACAGAGATTAACAAGCACAGATGCCAAAATTGCTGAGGGTATTAGCTCGAGAAACCAGAACAGGATTTCGTGCACAATATTTCCGATGAGTTTCTCAAACATAATTTCTTTTTAGGCACTGTGAGCATCACAGCACGGTCTTGTGAGGGAGACTTACTTGCGCAGCGATTTATGTCCTTCCCTCTTTGTCCGTAGTGTCCAGCAGGACAGGCGTGAAGACACGTCCCGTGGTGAGACATCCCCTTCCTCTGCAGAAACAGGAAGAGTCGCTCAGGGCAACGCATGCAGCCGTTGTCGTGGGAACACTCCAGACAGCTGCGACAGTCCTCTGTCGTCTCTCTGTGAGCTGAAGTGGGAATAGACACAGGTCAAAGGACAACCACTGCTGCATTTTGCATTCGCGTTGAGGGCTCGCTGCCTCCACCTCGTGGTGACATGCAAAAATACATGCTGACTGAGGACAAATTTATTTGTGCATCGCATTTAAAATGAAATCAGACAATGGAATACTGGTATCAATTTGGCAAAGAGTTACAAGTACTATACCCACAATAATAACAATAATAATATGGATAATAAAAATTATAATGATAATAATAATAACAACAATAATAATAATAATAATAAGGTTGAAAAGAGAATCTTTTGGAGGGTGTGGCAAATTACTTCACACAGCCTTTATGTGCATTGAAAAATAACCCATAATGTGACACTATGTAACTTCATTATTAGCAAAATTAAGGAGAAAGAAAACAAAACAAGTTCAGCTGTGCTGATATGGTGGAAATTAATCAACAACTCTTGTCTGTAAGTTTGAGCCGAGCAAGATTTCCCCCTTAACCACTAGGCTCTGCTCCAGCTCATTAAGTGAACAACTCTGTTTGTCAGACAAAGCTGAGAGTAGAAGAACGATCGGGTCACCCTTTACTGATAAAACCATAAGTGACTACGGATAGAAAGGCCTTACAACCGTTGACAGTTTGATTCTGGAGTATATGATGTGGTTATGGCTCTGGCTGTGTTCATTTTCATGATGTCAGATTTCTTTATTATTTGAGGTCCCTTCCAGCTGATGTGGTGAGCTGCTGCTCCCTGTCAGCACGTTCTCCTCATAAATGTGTGATCTAGTAACCCCTTAAAGTCACCATGGTGGAAAATGAAAAGTAAACTTCATAAACAATTAGTAGTAGGGAGTGGGGGGTGTCAGCAGGACGGTGTTGTCATCTGGGTTGATGTTATTAGATTACATTCAGACACTCTGTAGGGTCTGACAACCTCCAGTCAGTCTAAGATGAAGAGGGAATGGATGGGAAGGTGGGAAGCGTGAGGCAGGAATGATGGAAAAACAGATCGGATGTGCTGGAGGTGCAGTTTGCTTGAGTCTGAACCATTGCGGAAGATGATCCTCGTAAAAATATCTCAGACTCCAAACAATGCGTGTCCCAGCTCTGACAGATCACCCTCCATATTCATTGAGATGATTCCAGTTGGTTTGATTGACAGGGGTCACGTCTAAATATTAAGACATTATTGTCTCTTCTCTGTGGATCCTCTGGGACCCTTTACTTAATATTCAACCATTTGTGCATGACTCAATTGGGTTGAAATAATTATTTAAAATCAGTACAGGAAACATTGCATTTTGATGCAATAATATTAGTTGTTAAAATATTGGTGTGAATGAACCAAATAAATGACCATGAACCAGGATGGCTAAGAAAAGAAAATGAAAATAATCAAGAGGGCCACAGGAAGGAATAGCATAGCATAGCCATAGCAAGGAATCACCAGAGAAAAACAAAACAGAGTAAAACAAAAAACATCTAATCAACTAAAAGTGTAATGTTGATATAAATTTTTGTCATAAGATTTTATGACAGATATCTGAGCTACACTGCTAATCTGTGACTTTCTCCAGAAATAACAGAGCTCACAAATCTGCTACTTTTATTTTGGGATGTGAAAAATCTCTGAAATGTATATTTTTCCATACGGTTTGAAAGAAAAACGGATCAGAGGATAGGAATCAAAGCAGAAGGAGACAAACTGAACTAAAAGTATCCATCCATCCATCCATCCATCTTCTGCCGCTTATCCTGCACTCAGGGTCGAAAATTAGAAATTAGGTTGTAAATCTGATGATCTAATTACCATGGTGTCATCTTTTCAGTAATTGTGAAGCTTTACTAAATGCAAAGTGGTCCACCTCTGAAGCTTTTAATGCTGGAATTTTTGTCATTAAGAGAAAATATTTGAAAGTAGAGCCTTGCGATGTTTGAAGAGGTCAACAAATCTGTCAAGTGTCATTTCAAACTTCTACTGCAGGTGAAATTAGGATTAACTCACATCTTGCAATGTTTACATCCATGCAGATTATGTGTTATAGATGTAAAGATAAACAGGCATAAGGACACAGAGACCGAGATATGTAGATGTAGGTGTGTATTTATTTATAAATGTGCATGCTTTCTCCATATGTCAATGGTACTTGTACATGGATATTATGGATATACATGTAATCATGTATATCCATGACATATATGTATATACATTTTCAGGGGTATACATTTATGTTTCGATAGATAGATAGATAGATAGATAGATAGATAGATAGATAGATAGATAGATAGAGTTTTCAAGAAATTGACTGAGATATAGATAAATGAGTATAAAGGTGTATTTATGTATCCGAGAGAGAGAGAAAAATGCATATTTACATCTATAGAGTACGTAGAGAAAAGATGCAGATATCGAGAGAAAGATAGATCTTTATTTGGAAACAGTGTTATGTAGATAGAATAGTTCCTCTTAAAAGTGCTGACACTTAAATATGGATCATGTTAAGAAACCACCTGTCAACTGCAATGCTGCTGCGAGGGTTCATTTGTGATCTCTGGTATTTTGAGCTTCACAAGAAAAACAATAGGTCATTAACATTGCATAGAAGGTTGATGTTTTTATTTAGCTAACTTTGAATTAATTTTCAAATATTAATTATATCAGAGAAATCCCTCTTTTTTTCTTATTCCATCATTTCCAGATCTACATTGGACTATTTTTTCAGTGTAATCTGATGCATTTCTCTTCTTTATCAATAGTGTTTTCAATGATTTGACAAACCGAGGTAAACCATGTCTCCTGACCTCTGAGAAATAACATAATTGATAAATCTTCCTTCTTGGGAACAGATATGGGAAGAGGATGAAGATGTAACGAATAGGCCAGAGCACACTTCCATTGAGTGACTCCAGGTCCTACACTGAGGCCCCGGCCGTTGTCTAGAACCCACATATGCTATCGATCTGCAAGCTTGGGGGACTTTTTAGATGAGCGGCAGGTTTAGGTAGCGTAAAACACAGACCTTTGACCTTTCATGGGATTGTGCCGGGTCTTTAACGAGCACCAGGTGTAACAAGCTCCGCTGGGATTTTGGGGAAAAGTACTGGCGCTTACACCAAACTTCCACCCCAGAAGTGAATTCCATACATGGAGGGAAGGTGGGAGAAGGATTTGAAAAAAAAAAATTGAACGAAAGTACAAATTGTTGATCCTTAGACTCGGTCATTCCTCATTTAAATGCCAACGTGTTATAAAGATCAAACTGTTTGCCCTTAAAGACGAAGGTAAATATTTCGCAGAACATTCAGGAGTCAAAGATCAGGTCTACTTAAAGCCTTTTCTGTGCGTCATTTCAGAGCACCGGGGTCAACTTTTACCCCAAAACAAATATATGGTACGTTTTTCTTAAAAGATTAATCTAAAGTGAACATTTCTGCTCGTATGGGTAAACTTTAAAACTGCACAGTATGTTATCAGTTAATATACACTAGGATTCATATTGTGTGCCCGTGTGCGGGTGTGTTTCTCATGTGATTGGAGCAATATAAAAATATCGGTTAGTGAAAAAACCTCAAAGATGAGACCATCAATGTCTAAACTGAGAAAACCATTCAGGTACTTCCTGGCATGGTGATCAGGTCGCCTTCCTTACCCCCCTGCTGCTACGTCACAGTGAAACTTTGGCCAATGAGCCAGACCAACTTTGGCCTTGGCGCACTCTCCCATACAACTTTCTCTGTAAATCCGAAGCGAAGCGTGCTTGACAAGGAAATGGCAACATCAGAAACTAAGATGCGCTTTATTTTTACAGGACAAATCCAAGCAAAAAAAGAACACCATTTCCAAATATTGTTGTGTGCCAATCAAAACTGTAGGGGTGTCAACTATCCATTATTTTTTCCTGTCATTATCGCATGTTAATCCTCAGATTAAGAGATTAGAATGCACCAGTGTGCTGCACTTTCTTTGTGTTTACCAGCAGGGGGCAGTGCTGCATCGCAATCAATACATGATCCCGCAATAACAACCTCAAACTGTCCTTTATATTGATGCTTGGACAGTAAAAAACAGTGATCAATGATGCACACAGATGCAACCCATTAACATGACTTGTTGCATTTACACTGGTTACACACAAAGGGTACACAAGAAGGCTGCTGATATGACAGTTAATATGAAGTATTACTAGTAATAAGTAGTAAAAGGCATCTTTCCTTTCTATCTTGCCAAGGAATTTCTATTACAGCATTATCAATGTCACATTCAATCAGCTCAAAATCCAGATCATACGAGTTGCAGGACGTCAGTACGCCACCCTACAAGATGTTTCTTTGCAGCACAGGATTAGTCAAATGTGGAAAAACAGGTGAGTCCACGCAGACGTCAGAAAAGGAAAGAATTCAGCTTTTTCTAGGCATATTTCTGCTGTAGCATGCAGGAGCTGCTGAAACCCAACAATCTGTATATTAATGATAAAAATGTGCGAGGGATGACCGAAACGCGAGGAGGGAAAACAGTTGCGTTAAAGATGTGCGGCTTTTCAGACGTTCCTCAGCCTGGAATTTCTGAAAAAGTCACGGGGGGCAGACAGCAGAGTCACCTCTTCATTTTTTCGCCGCAGACTGTAGATGATCATTGTCCGGCGTAACTAAAACAAGCTGCTGTTTCTTCCTAAAATTCGACTTAAACCTCCTCCACTCTAGAACAGTTTTTTTGGCTGCTTGATCTTCACCATCGAGACTCGTGTTTGACACCCTTCCTTGATCAAAAGCCCTAATTAAAAACTTGATTTTAAGTGAGGACTGCTTGTGACGGGGAATTTGTGACATCAAAATTTTCCAAGGAGCCCCTGTCCAATTTTCAGCAGCACATATGGCGATGAGTAGAGATCAGCAGGCATGTGATATTTGCATAACTCACACTCATAACCATGCAGAGATGCACGCGCGCAAACTCACACACACACACACACACACACACACACACACACACACACACACACACACACACACACACACACACACACACACACACCTACAAGCTCATCATGAAAGAGGAGTAAGTATGGCATTTAAAGGGTGTGTAATGATATTATCTCATTGTTTTGATCATTTAGTGATTAATTCAAAATTTAATCAATAAAGAAGTGTGTCTCTATGCATGTGCGTGGGTGGGTCTTTTTTCTTATGAATGTAATTGTTTTGAAATTCCCTTCATTGTTTTATTGTCACACTCCTCTTTTCATTCACACTCAAAGGGCAAACTAGAAAACAATGTAAAAAAGATTCAGCTCCAAGTGTTTTTGCTGACGTCTAGGGGACATGTTGCAACATGTGCCGTGGTTACCGCCTGATTGGGAGTGAGTGTTGGCCCAACTTGTGCCTCCCTCCCCTCCTTTAGCCCACCCCTGGCCCACTGGGAAGGGAGAACAATAAAAACAAACAACAGAAAAACAAACAACGAACAACTGATATTTTTCCTGCTGAGTGTGATAATTACATTCATACACAGCCTTATTGTGCAATAATCCCATTTATTCTGGGATGGTATTTATCCAAATGCAACTAGTCATTATGGGCTCTGTTGTATCCGAAGCAGTGAAAATAAAACCTGATAACAATGGGCCTGAGGAGATGTGCAGTCTATTAATAATAAAATATAAAGGATATCCGGGTTTCAGGATGTGATTATTTTCCTTTTTTTTACATTTAATGATCTGAAAGTCTGGGGAAACCACAGCTACATATGATATTCCTAGTAATGAAGGAAAACATGTCACATTTGTTGGAAATGACACAACTGCAGTCACAGGTACAATTAACCCTACATTTCAAGCTTTTCACTCGGAATAACATTTACTGTGTGTGTGTTGTATATGTATGTGTGTGTGTGTGTATTTTAACAGCTAAAGGAACAAGGTCCAGATGTGACAAAAAGAGGGAGAAACAGCGGTAAAGGAGGGAGGAGGCTAGTGTTTGAAGGGTAGATGGAGGAGAGGTGAAGTGGTGGTGGTGATGGGGGGTTAAATGACAACATAGATGTGTGTGATGTGAATTAATGAACTCTGACAGCAACTGTTGGCTCCGCAGCCACTTCACGACCTTTTACCTATGGAGACCAGAGAGACGTCTCAAACCCTGATTAAGACTAGATGAAAAAACAAATACATTTAAATTTCCCAAAAGTCACAAATGCATAGATAGCTAAATAGCTAGATAGCTAGATAGATAGCTAGATAGCTAGATAGATAGATAGATAGATAGATAGATAGATAGATAGATAGATAGATAGATAGATAGATAGATAGATAGATAGATAGATAGATAGATAGATAGATAGATAGATAGATAGATAGATAGATAGACTAAAACAACAGCCAGTAAGAAACTGCCCCAGTCATAACTAATCTAATAATTGGTAAGAAGCTGTGTGCTCAGTCTGGGCCCCGGTACATGATGAACCTTCCCAAGTTCTGTTAATAATCCAAATATTGAGTTTCCAACATCTGAATTTTATGATCCAATTTTAAACCACGGGGATGTGAAAGTCTCGACAGTGAGATAGAGTCTAAGGACGTTCTGGAAGACTCCAGATCCCTCAGGAGCCT
This sequence comes from Fistularia tabacaria, assembly GCA_901007705.1. Classification (NCBI taxonomy): domain Eukaryota; kingdom Metazoa; phylum Chordata; class Actinopteri; order Syngnathiformes; family Fistulariidae; genus Fistularia; species Fistularia tabacaria. The sequence goes on along the minus strand of CAAKHD010013783.1, from coordinate 56,615 downwards.
TCATCCACTTGTTTCTGTACAGAACTAGGTTTTCATTTCATCCCTTTGTGAAACAGACGTTTCACTCACCGAGACCGGTATGTTAAATAGAACTCCTAACTTAGCCGGAATCACAAAGAAATTAACATTTGTTTTAGCTACATATTATCGGAAAATAATCGAAAAAATGGCCAAGCAATTCCCAGGCGAATGTAAAAATTAAAAGTTAAAACAAATTTCTAAGAATTTGGCAAGAAATTGCAGAAATTGAGTGGGGGGGCTAACATTGAGAGAGAATTGATATAGAAAATGTGAAGGCCGTTATAATAAAAAAAATCAAAAATACAACAATTACCAGGCACTCCATCGATGTTTCAGGTTCAATTTACCAGATTATATTCACAGGAATAAAGGATTGAAAAAAAACAATATTCTTATGCTTTATTCCCTTTGGATGTCCAGCGATGTTGTCAAAGCTGTACGGGGTTAAATCCATATGTAAACAGTGTAACCTCGCTGTCACAGGCCGTTACCTCAGAGCTGAGTCAGAGGCTTTAATCAGCCCGGGATGCCGAAACCCTGGTCAGCTGATATTGGGGTTGAGGAGTTGGAGATCGGAAGCCGCAATGATGGCATAATTGAGACCGGATCCCCCACTATTAGCCTAAAATTCCTGAGGAAATACCAAACAGCGGTGTGTGTGTGTGTCTGTGTTATGTGTGCACGCGGACTCATGGCCTCAAAGGAAATGCTGCAAAGAACATCAACAAACAAACCCGCTGATGCGAAGTGGCCCTTTGGTTTTTGTAAAGATGAAGAGCAAACCACATAGAAGTCCCTGGTGATTTTCCACACAGGTGAGGAAAATACCTTATTTCCTCGATCGATTTCAACGTAATACTATTCAAATATGAGAGATTTCTCAATTTTTCCAAGACATGTTTCCATATTTGTTTTCTTTTGTTTTCAGCTAAGTTCAAAAATTTGTGGCTATATCTCCGGAGATTTGAGGAGCCAATGAAACTGTGTGGACTGATTTTTCAGTCATTTCTCACCAATTTTCTGGTGATTTCTCAACGTATTTCCCACCAATCTCCAGATAACTTCTTGCCAGGTTTGATGATGCGTCTTATTGCCTTTTAGCCCATTATTGTACTGATTTTTAACTTATTCCTTCAATAATTTCAGCTGAGCGAACTTATTCCAGTTGACAATTAAAAAAAAGGCTTTTTTTATTTAATTTCTGCCCGATATCCAGCTGCTGTCTCTTGGTAACTTACCGCTGTGTCTGTTCACGGCCCCGGAGCCCATCCTCATCACCTCAGATAGCAACGATATGACAAGGGCGAAGAGTTGCAGATGCATCTGGGCTGCTGGCGAGCGCCCGCTTCAGCGCAGGGCGGCGTTCATCGGAGGGGACTCCTGAGGGAGGCGAGGGGCCAGGATTTCTGTTCCACGGTGGAGAGAGGGACGAAGAGAAGGGGAGGAAGAGGAGCCCGCGGGACCGTGGGAGGGACGGATGGAGATAACGCCGACAAGATGCCGCAGCGGCACTGGAAGGGATGAGCTTGGAGGCGAGAGACGTGGAAGAGCCTCTTTCTTCTGTCCTGTTTGATGGTTCCAAGCCATAAAGTGAGCTTGGGGCTGGAGGGAGGTGATCGGAGGAGCCCGGGGATCCTCCTCCGCTGCTCCACACTGGCAGCTCCAAGGGAAAACTCACCATTTAACTACCACTGTCAAATTTGCGATAAACGAGCCCCACTTATCCCCTAGCCATCTTTAACCCTTTAAAGGGTCCCTCCGTTTCTAAGTAGTTCCACATTTCCAGCCCCTTCCTCCTCCTTCTTCTCCTCTTTCCTTATTCTTGGTCTGCCGGTCCATCGCAGCTCAGTGTTTTTTTTCTTTACCCCATCCCTTCATTCCTTCATGGATCTAGCCCATACTCGGATTTTTTTTTCCCTGCATTTGTAATGGATTTATTTAACTGATCATGGCAATTATTACAATTACTAGATTATATTCACAGGAATAAAATGTATTTTAAGATACATTTTTTTTCTGTGGATTTCTTTGTCATTTTCCTGTGAAACTGAGAATTCTATTCAAAAAAAAATTCTGATATTTTTTTCTTTCCAGTATTCAGGTAGTTTCTCAAAATTTTCTGAAAATTCAGTTGCATGTTTATTGCTGACAGGAAGGTGGAGTATCAATTATTTTTATAAACCATGTTGACATAATATTATAGGTTCTTACTGACTATTTTTCACTACTTATTCTCATTTTATTTATTTCGGGAGGGAATTTCTTGCTTTTTTTAAAAATCAATCAAATTGGTTTAATAAAAGCATTTTTTTCTTTTCCTTGTGGGGACGTAGACAGTAAATCAAGCCTTTCACTGGATTTCCCCTCTGTCTTTTCCTCAGCTCTGTTCAGTCTCTTCTTTTTATGGTTCCACTTCATTCCCGCATGTTTATTGGGAGCAGAAGCTTAACTGAGAGGCAAAGGAATACGGAGACCGGGGAGTCAAAGTTCAGTTAAAGTCTGGGATGTATCGCCATGGATGCGTTCTGATGCCCTATCTATGTTTCTTTTTTCTTTTCTTTTTTTAGTACATCAGTTTTTTGATATAATATCAGTTCTTCATGGAAATCAAAGAAATCAGACAAAAACATCAGAGAATTAAACATTGGATTAAATTATATCCAAATTTAAGACAAACATTTCAATTGATAAATAAAGGATCACTGTTCTTACCTATCCCATCATTTCACTTATAATGTTGAATTAAAAATGTTCTATCTATTTCAGCTGAAATCAAAAGTCACTTTGGGGAATAGTTTTTTATTTTTGTAGTTTCGTGATGACTGTTGGCAAGTATGTGGTTCATTTTCAGATGACTATTTTATATGTAAATACTATTTATTCAAGGTAATACATCAGTCGGATTTTGAAAATTTCTGTTTTTTGTTGCATATAATTTTTTGTTAATTCAATTAAGTTGATCTTTTCTTGAATCTTTTATTAGTATGATCTTTGGGGGGAGATTTTCAAGTACTTTAACATACACTTACACACTTGTATTTTGGTTAGTAAATAACACAACTTAAAACCAATAACATTGCAATATCTTTGTCAATTTAGACATCATGAGAATGCACGAGCTATGTTAGCAGAAAATATCAAATGTCAAACATCAATGTTGATTTGTTAAACTGATTGGATGTTTTACAAATAAAACTGTATTTACATTAATATACTGATACCGATGCAACGGCATAACACTGACATCGGCCGATAAAAATTGTGTGACCGGTAAATCAGTCTGCTGGAGCACACTGGCCTGCATCATGTGGTTGCTCAGACATCTTGGTGGTTAATGCTTCTGCTGTTCACCTCAGGAATACTTTAACAAAACCCCTGAAATAAAAAATTACAGCCCCAATTAAAGTGGAAGTCAAGGGAGGGAGCTCATTACTGTCCGGTGTTTAGAGACAGCGATAAATTGGAACCGTGTGTCGCATCAGAATCAGCGTGAATGAAACCGCAGTGCAGACACTTGAGGTCAAAAGTTTTTAGTTAATTGGAAAGAAAGTAGTTTCTGTTGGAACATCTCTCATAAAGTCAGCGGCGTACCTGACATATGTATGTATAAAGGACTCAATGCTGCTTTAAACGGTTCCAAAACTTTCATTCATATTTTATAAGACACGTCACATAACTTACTCTTGAATATATAAATTTAACTATTACAATTCATAAAAAAAAAAAAATGCAGTTGTTTTCACAAAATTAGACAGGCTTTTATTTTGATGATGGCATGCACTAAAATGGGGGTGACGCAGTGGCGAAGTGGTGCGCACTTCTGCCCCACAGAAGAACTCTGGTTTGTTTCCGACACTTTCTTTGCGAAGCTTGCATGTTGTCCCCATGTTTTCGTGGATTTCTTCCCAAAGTCCAAAAACGTTAATTTGGGAAAATTGAATGTGAATGGGAGAATGGTTGTTTGTCCAGGGATTGACTTGCGACCAGTCCAGGTACCGCGTTTCTCGCCTAATGGCAGCTGGGATAGGCTCCAGCATCCTGCGCAACGATAAGTGATTGATAATGGATGGATTGATTTCCAAAAGTCTTCTGCAGTTCACGCCAGAGAAGAGAGGCTACGCAACTTTGTCTTGGTGTTGGGAATAATCAGGCAGTCATAAATAAATATTTAGATGGTGTCTATCAGGATGAATAACAAGGGAAAAAAAAACAAAAAAAAACAATAATGACAGTGGCAATTCAATGGTTCGGTAACAGCTGATTTGGGACGGAATTCAGCGTCCAGCTGAGAGGGGCTGGAGAGATGAATCCATTAGCTGTGGCATAAATCTAACGTTTGACCTTTGCTTTATGGGGTCTCTAAATGTCAGCCCACCCTGGCTTTTGGAGGGAAATAAAAACTCCCAGAGATTGTTGTTGTTCAGTCATGCTGAGCGTGTAGAAATATCTCGACGTGATTCCTGGAGATAAATTAAGTTGATTTATTGTTATTTTTGCGAGAATCCAGTCGGATTTAACAACCGTTGGTTCCCACCCAAGAACCCGAAATAGATCCCGGCCTCTTTTTTGAGAGTTTTCCACAGAAAACAAAACAACGTGATGTGGATGCAGTGACGGATAAACGAGCTGGATGGTGAAAGAACGCGTCACGACCAGCTTCGGAAAAGGCCTCTTTCTGTAGTCCTTTTTTTATATATGTTAATTCAATGGGTTCAGTTTTCCAGACTGCTCAGTATATTGAACTTTAATTCCTGGCAATTGTAGTATTTGTTTTACGTTTTGTTGTTTTCCTGTAATTTTTGGTGCTAACATGCCTTTAGATGCATGTTAAAGCTTTTAATTTGGGTAGTAATTTGGGGTTATTGGGGTTAAAGCTCTGTCAGCTGCATGGTTCTCATTTAATCCCTGTTGAAGTAATGTTATTAATGTTGATGTTATGTTATGTTATGTTATTAATGGGGGTGAAAAATGACGACAAAAAATTGCTGACATGTGGATGATGAAGGAAGACTCATTTGATGCAGAAATCTAAATGGCAAACGGGATGCAAAGAAAAAAAATGAAGGAGTGGTAGACTCCCTCAATTCAGAAAGTTAAGAATAAATTATGTAGCTATGAAGCCAGCTCACAAAAAAACAAAACTACTATTTCATATTCTATGTAGGTTGCTGATAAGTTGCTCTTCACTGCCTTGTTGAATGTATGGTTATGTAATTCTTTCATTTTGGAAACAAAAGAAAAGAACACGCATGCCGTCGGATAGCGGTAATAATAAGACATTTTTATGAAGGTTGAAAAGAGAAAAGAGATATAAATGACTCTCTTAAAATGCGGGGAGTCAAAGGGATTACAGTCCAAAAAACAATTAGATGAAGAAGCATAACAGAGTCCTCATGTTTAGCGAAAAAATGAAAGTACTATTTTGAAGTCATCGGGAAGCTTTGCATGCATGCAGGCGAGTGTCCCTGCCAAAATGCTGGGATTTATAAGCCAAAAGAGAAGCCATTAAGAAAACATCAGGGCTCTATTTTGTATTTTGCCTTGTCACACAGGTGCATCTGACTAACATGAAAAACGTAAGGGGCGGGGAGACTTTCCATGTATTCAGGTTATAACTTAGAGAAACGCTCTTTTTCCTAGAGCATCAGTCAAATATTGATCTCTCAGCAAGTTGTCCGTCAGGTTACAGTTCCCTCAAGTGTGTTCCCTCAAAACACCATTAACTGTACACTATGTTCCCCAAGTGTTGAGTTTCTTGAACACTACATTTAACAACAGAGGATCTAATTTTCTTGAGGGCAGCCTTAGATTTGTTTTATTTCACATAAAATACAGTAGAATAATGAAATGATGATTAGATATAATGATCCAATTTTTTCATTTTTTTGTTTGCTAAGCAGAATGCACAACATCAATCCATTGAAAGGGATCAGCTGTAATTCACACACACGCTCATGCGCAGGCTTCGTCAGCTGTCGACAGGATGCTGTTAACACACTGTTGGTTCACACGTCTGGCGTGAAGGACATGAGTGGTCGAAGGAGATCTTGTCACAAAGGATGGACGAGGGCGGAACTCTGCCACAGTCACTTATCACTCCGACCGCAGGAGCCTGAGATGATTCCCAGGAATCATTCTGGTATGCTGGGACACCCTCAAATTCCACAAGGGGGAAACCCTCGGCTTCCCCTCCCTCCTGGAAGTCTCATAAACTTACAGGGGGACAGAGGGGAACTATTAGTAACAGAAAAAAAAAGTTGAATATTGCAAGCAAAAACATCCCAGGGACTTCTGAACTTACATGTTGTAAAGGTTCAAACCATTCCGGTAGTCTAACACATATGCAACGTGCTGGAGGTTCCAGTGCCAGCTGTTTGGATCTCTCCGTCTCGCAGGGCGACATTCTGAACGCTCTCCAGGCTGCCGTCCAGCTCACAGCTGGGGAGCCAGGAGCAGCCGGGAGCAGCCGAGAGCAGCTGGGGGATTCACCCCGAATATAAACAGCCCATAATGCAGCTGCCCTTCATCAATTTAATTTAATTTGTAATAATCCTTTTTCTTGTTGCCGTTGTTTTTAAACTAAAATGTAATTGATATGTTGTGCATCTGGTAATCACAGCATTTTCAAGCAGTCTGTTGAAATTAGCTCCAGGATGAAATCATTAAAGCTAATAAGAAATTATTACATGCAAGAGAAACAACTAAGACTGCATAAATACTTTTATATTTGTGATTTACAATCACATTTATTAGACAGTGCTGCGGCATTATACAGAATATGTACAGAGTCTTATCAATACAGATTATTATCGAGTAAATCAGTTGCATTTTTTTCTCCCCATCAGGCTCAAATCTTTCGGATACAGCTACACATCCACACGATTTCCTTCCAACTCTGCTCTGCACATTCCCAAGACACACCTGCCATGTCTCAGGTCAGCTGGACGAACAGCTGTCTCCAATGGCAACTGAACCACCACCAAAACCTCTATGCGCTACAATAAGGGATTAGTCAGAAAACAGATAAGACGTCTCATGACACCAGTGCAACACAATCTCCCCTAATCCTCTTTGATTTTGGATTTATCTGATAGCAAAACAGAGGGACATCAGAAACAGGAGACATGGGACAGCTGATAATGAGAAGAAGCTAGAGTGAACGTCGGAGCAGAGCAAGAGTGATCAGGGCAACGGGGAGAAGTGGAGGCAGGCGGGGGGGCTCCACCAGGCCATGACCACGGGGTAAATGTACAACAGATGCTCCATTTGTGAGTTATATGCTGTTAAGCCGCACACCATGGCAACCGTTTATCCGCACATCATATCTCTGACACCTCAACTCTTGACACCTTCTTTTTCCATGAAGAGAAATAAAAAGCATTGACATGGCGACCACATGCACAGGTAGAAAAGATGAGATCATGACGATAAATGTTTCAGCAGGACAGTGATACGGATAAATTTCATGTCAAGCATTTCAAGTATGAAGAGGGCAAAGTGAAATTTTATTTTTGGTAATTAAAATTAACTGTCCCAAGCTGTTAATTTTTACTACCATTGTCAGATGGCCTTCTGTAAATATATGATATCTCTCCCCCCATTTTTCCTGTTGGGTATTTTCAAGGGGGAAATGTTCCGATGTCACAGCCGTCTTTAGCAAAAAATATGAGTGGCATGCAGCAGTGGGGGAAAAAAACACCTAAAATGAAAACATCAACATGGCGGCCTCTGCACAGTCTTTCCTACCTGGGGGCATCGAGAGGTAATTTTAGGTCAGCCGTTTGGAAGGGCGCTCATTGTTGTGGGCTGTTAATTGTTCTTATGCAACACTGGATTTGAAAAACGGTCTTATATAACGAGTGGGGGTTGTAAATAATACCGATGATTCCTCCCAACCTCCGAGCAAGAAAAGGGGTTAAGCATTTCCTATTTTCAATAAGTAAATCTTTAGAACATAAACAAATAAAATTTGTAAAGAATTGGTTCGACGACCGAATCCAGTTACCCTTGATTCCACTCGAGGCATGTGCTTTGCTTCCATCTTCCATTTATCTTCACCTCCTGCCAGAATCGTTTTCAAAAAGCTGAGAGATTTGTCTGCTGATTTGAACACTTCACGCCCCCTTATCTTTCAATTGCTGGCATATTTATGTAGATAAATATCTGTTGTTTATCTTAAATCATATCTTATTTTCTGCTGCTTCGTTGTACTGCGGCTAAAAAAGGAAGGTCAGTATGGTGAAAACAACTGATTTATTTTTCCGCTTCCAAGATGAATGTCAGGTCAGCAGCAGACCATCAACATCGTAGCACGGTCTTATTGGTTACCCATAATTCCTTTAATTAGTATCTTACAGCAGATACTCTATTAGGGCAAAACAGACCTGCCTCAATCCCCTGAGCTCACCCATGAGGATTAGCCTCACAACCAGAGAAAATCTTGCCGAGCTTATGTTTCATCCAACTCCACGGATTGTTCTATCTGTCTGGACTCGCTCCCATTCATTCCGATTTCCACGGGCTGTGCCAATCACAATCAGTTATCTTTGTGATTTCAAGATGGCTGCCATTTCCATAATCCAAATGTCTCGTTAGTCCGCTAATACTGAACTGGACAGTATATTTACAATAAAAGATTAACAGAATTGGGAGGAAAAATGTTTTTTTCTTTTTTGTTAGAAGATAGAGATAGAGTAGTTACAGTTGATCAACCTGCCCACCTACCCTGTCGGGCTGCATTGTTTTCGGGCGTTTTAGCACCAGATTAGCCTTCAGAAACTTGAATATGAGCCTTTGATTATCCCCCCCCCAAAAATTGAACATTTTAAAAGTAAAAACGAGAATTTTGGTCCCCTCCCCTTGGCTCACCATCCACAGGAAGGGCCAAGGGGGTCGGGTGGAGTGTGAGCTTGGCGGTGGCTGAAGCGGAGGACCTTGGCGGTCCGACCCTCGGCTGTAGAAGCTGGCTCTAGGGACATGGAATCTCACCTTTCTGGCGGAGAAGGAGCCCAAGCTGGTGCGTGAGGCCAAGAGATTCCGACTAGATATAGTTGGACTATCCTTGACGCACAATGTGGGGGTCTGCAACCAGGCCTCTCAAGAGGCGCTGGACTCTTTTCTACACTGGAGTTGCCCCCGTTGAGAGACGCCAGGCAGGGGTGGGCATATTGATCGCCCCCCGACTCGACACCTGCATGTTGGGGCTCAACCCAGTGGACGAGAGGGTAGCCTCCCTGACTGTCTATGCACCCAACAGCAGTTCAGTATACCCACCTTTCTTGGGGTCCTTGGAGGGGCTGCTGGAGAACGCTCCTTTAGGGGATCCCTCATTCTACTGGGAGATTTCAACGCTCACATGTGCAACGACAGTGTGAATTGGAAGGGTGTGACTGGGAGGAACGGCCCTCCTGATCTGAACCTGAGTGGTGTTTTGTTATTGGACTTCTGTGCCCATTACGGACTGTCCGTAACAAACACCATGTTCAGGGATAAAGGTGTCCATATATGCACTTGGCACCAGCGCATCTTAGGCCACAGTTCTTTGATTGAGCCTGTGGTCGTATCGTCAGACTTGCTGACGCAGAAGGAAGAACATCTATCAGAAGGAGTTTCAACTCCCACCTCCGGGTGAGCTACAACCACGTCCCGAGGGAGGGGGGGGACATTGAGTCCATGGGCCATGTTCCTCGCTTCCATTGTTGAGGTAGCAGTCCAGAGTTGCGTCCGTAAGGCGGTCGGCGCTTTTCGGGCACCTTGAACCCGCTGGTGGACCCCAGCGGCAAGGGATGCCCTTTGTGATATCAGGCCTTTTTGGCCTGCGGGACTCCAGAGGCAGCTGACAGGTACTGGAAGGCCAAGTGGCATGCGGCTTCGGCGGTCGCCGAAGCAAAATCTCAAGCGGGGGAGGAGTTCGGGGACGCCATGGAGAAGGACGTCCGGTGGGCTTCGAGGAGATTCTGGTCCACTGTCCGGCGGCTCAGAGGAGGGAAGCAGTTCTCCGTCAACACTGTGTACAGTGGGAGCGGGGCGACGGGGGACGTTGTAGATCGATGGCAGGAATACTTCTCAGACCTCCTCAATCCCGTTGAAACACCTTCCAATGAGGAGACAGAGCCAGGGGGCTCTGGTGGGGGTTCGCCTATCTCCAGGGCTGAAGTTGCTGAAATAGTCAAAATGCTCTTCAGCAGCGGGGCCTCAGGGGTGGATGAGGTCCACCCTGGGTTCCTCAAGGCTCTGGATGCTGTAGGGCTGTCCTGGTTGACACACCTCTGCAGCATTGCATGGACGTCAGGGACAGTAAAACTGGACTGGCAGACCACGGTGGTGATCCCCCTTTTTAAAAAGGGGGAGGATGTGCTCCAACTATAGGGGGATCACACTCCTCAGCCTCTCTGGTAAGGTCTATTCAGCAGGTCTTCGAACCTCAGATTCAGGAGGAGCAGTGTGGCTTTCGTCCTGGTTGCAGAACAGTGGACCAGCTCTATACCCTCAGCAGGGAGAGCAGAGTCAGGCCATGATCTCCAACGGCAGTGTGAAGCGGCCGGGATGAGGATCAGCACCTTCAAATCCGAGACCATGGTGCTCGACCGGAAATGGGTGGAATGCCCACTGAGGGTTGGGGAAGAGGTCCTGCCCCAAGTGGAGTTCAAGTATCTCGGGGTCTTGTTCACGAGTGAGGGAAGGATGGAGCGGGAGATCGACAGTTGGATTGGTGCAGCACTGCAGTGATGTGGACTCGACCCGTCTGTCGTGGTAAAGAGGGAGCTGAGCCGGAAGGTGAAGCTCTCAATTTAATGGTCGATCTATGTTCCGACCCTCACCTATGGTCAGGAGCTGTTGGTAGTGACCGAAAGAACAAGATCGCGGATACAAGCGGCCGAAATGAGTTTTCTCCGCAGGGTGGCCTGACTTTCCTTTAGAGATAAGGTGAGAAGCTCGGCTCCTCCCCAAAGAGAGGAATCAGATGAGGTGGCTCGGGCATAAGGATGCCTCCTGGACGCCTCCCGGGGGAAGTATTCCGGGCTTGTACATCTGGAAGGAGACCACAGGGATGACCTAGGACACGCTGGAGAGACTATGTCTCTTGGCAGGCCTGGGAGCGCCTTGGGGTCCCCCGAGAAGAGCTGGATCATGTGGCTGGGGAGAGGGAAGTCTGGGCCTCCCTGCTCCAGCTGCTGCCCCTGCGATCAAGGATAAGCGGCAGAAGATGGATGGATGAATAGATTATGCCCCCCAAAATTGAACACTTTAAAAGTAAAAACAAAAACTTGGTCCACCATGTCAGCCTGTCTTGCTTGTTTCTCCAGAGAACGAAGTCTTCTTGTGGTTCTGTCGCTGTGCACACCCTCACACATTGGCCTACTCTCACTGGCTGTCTTTCTAACCACTTTCATTTGTTGGATAATCTGGGCTGCAGCTGTTAAAATCCCCTGTCAGTTTTCGAATGGCTTTCCCTTGCTGAGTTAACTTAAAAAACATTTGTCATACAAGAGGCGGGATTAATAAAAGAACAGGCCAATTGGTATTGAGGACCAAAAAAGCCTTCATTGCTGCCTAAACGGAGCAGAGGTTATCAATGTTTGTAAACCACAGGGCGCTTGGCATCGCAGCCTAAGTGGACTGAATGACCAGGATGTAGAACAAAAGCACAGTTGAATCTTTCACTGATACGAAAAATACCTCTGAGGACATTTGGTTGAAGCAGATTTAGCAGTCATTGGCTGCTGAAACGCTTAATGCTGGGCTTAACACCTAATGATTTTCACAGTTGTGTAATAAGAAAATGAGAGTCCAAAGAAAATCTTAACGGTTTTACTGGTGTCTTACTGGAGTCGCAGCACACTCCCATCACCTTGGTCATTAAGTGTAAGGTGGTAATCCAAGCAGTTTAAGATCAGTTTTTCTCCTGGTCTTGGGCTGATGGTAATATCAAACGTGCTTGATTTTATTGCGAGTCTTTCAGTTGTTATGGTGACATGACAAAAAACAACAAACAATAGATGAGCTCTAACAAATCCAGAAACAGGAAACGTGGTAGACGAACAATCACCAGAGCGTTATTGGCGGCAGACAAAGTATTTTTTTGCAGTATAGATGTACTGGAATGGCGAACAACGTCCCAATCATTATGGAATATCCAGAAAGAGGAGTGGATGGTGGGGCAGTGGGCAGAACATCCCAGCTTGTACAATGTCAAACTCTCCAATGTATCACAAACAATTGGAGAGGAAAAAGCAATTGGACTGAAATAGCAGAGGCTCCTCAAAGACTAGCGGAAAATATTGCATGAAGGGAAAAAATTGCTGAGACTGATTGTAGTTGTAGTCTTGTAAATAGGGACCAGGAAAGATTCAAAGTCTTTGTAAAATCTCAGTCTTAGTCTGAGACTTGGCTGAGACTTAAAACTCTAAAAACTAGTCTTTAGATGTGAGCAGATGTGAGGCAATAATTTTCCACGACTCTTTTCCAGATATATTTAAAGTCTTAAGATGTATGGTTGGCATTCCTTGGATGCAGTAGAGCAAATTGTGTCTTCAGCACTGTTACATTTGCAACCCTGAAACCTTTGTGCATTGATCTTGATAACTAGCTGTGGCGATATGGCCTGCTGAAGCCCGTATAGAAGGTACAGTAACATCAATTGAAAGATGCAAAGTTCATTGACCCCAAAATATTTTCTTGATGTGATGCAGAGTCTGTACCTACCTCCTCTACAAGTCATAAGTTATTCAAGGCAAATGTATTGTAATCTGGCCGTTTTCCAAGATGAGTGGAGGTTCTTCATCAGAAAATTGCTTTGCAGGAGATCTGCAAACCACAAAATATTGCTCTCAGCTTGCCTTTGTCTTTTCATACGGGATCCATTCTCTCCTCGAATGTTTCTGCAAAGTCAGTGTTCCTACAATACCAGAAACTCGTCGGGACTTGAAACTTCAACCATTTGATCTATTCTTGACAATGATGTCAGCGAGGGTCACTGAATGTATCCCTTCAATACCTCCACCTTAAACAGGCAGGAGTTCAGGTTAAAATGAACGGATGGGTACTAATGTTCATTTATTTACCTTGTTGGCATGATGGATCATATAATATTTTTCACCTGATTCAAAAGTAAATATCTGTAGTAACTCAGCAATTCTGCATAGGATCACAGCTGAGGTTTTTGGATGTGAGCACATTATGCTTAAAGCTGCTGGCTTAGATGAGGCGGGGTGTGAAGCCCTTGGCATCAATCACATCTCCCATGGTTGACCGTGACGTCTCACATGTTTCAACATGACCATTCAAGTTGTATTCTTCGATCTTTGACATTTAGCATCCAATTTGTGCAGATGTTCCTCTTCGTTCACTCTGATGAGTAGGATGTCACCAAGATAGCTCTGCAAGCAACTTGCTGAGGATTTGTTGCTTGTCCCTGTGGAATGATGCAAGTGCTTAAATGATGATAAAAGGTGGACTTAATTACCTCAAGCAATTGCGACATGTAGTAAATTGTTGATGTTAGCTTCATTTTATTCACAGCAAGCATTCAATCTTCTCTATATGGGCAAAATAACAAAAAATCCAATTCTGTAGAAGAATCGTGTGAAGCTATAGGTAACTATAAAAAAAAAACTATAGTCAAATTACTGAAATGCAGATTATTAGAGACTATCTCAAGCCTCCCCCAACCTGTGATGGATAGACAGTTGCCTTTGCTAACATGATCTGGAAGCCTCCCAGCTCCGAGCGCAGAATTTGTATGTCTGTCATTCCTTTCATCTGCACGTGACATCAAGGAGCTACTTTTGATCTGCTGTCTCTTTATGTCTCACTCAAATTAATCTTAAGCCCTAGAACATTAAGAGGTCTCACCCCGTTTCAATCACTGCTAGATCTATTGTAGCAGGCGTTTCTTTTACATAAATGACCATTTTGAGTGCAGGAACCAGAGATCTTCTTTTGTTGTTTTTATTTGGGCTGTAACTTGACGTTATTGGTTGTTTTAAAATAAGTCACATTTTCCATTTTCATAGCTCTTAACCACCTTCCCAACAGTGTTGAACATTTCTTTGCTACCGGTTACATAATATGGATCTGCCAAAGCAAACTCAAAGATTGTGCAAATGGAGAGTTCTCTTTTTTGTGATATTTCTTCAAAACTTTCTTCAAACCCTGTTGGAGTGTGTTCTGGGTGCAATCTTATGAGAGTGCGCTGTTCCATTTTCCCCCCATTTTGGTGGCCACGCATGTGCATGCTGGTAGCGTCTGTAACCTGGAAAAGAGAATAGCAGCCTAACTTGATAATGTTACCTCTTGGCTATTGAGAACCTATATATGAGGCAATCAACATGAATGCAGAACTATACTTCATTGATAGTTGGAAATACATGTAGAACCTCAACAGTAAAGTATTTAACTATAAACGGCAACTTGTGTTTGGCCTAAGCAACCGCAGCTCAATACTGACTCATGGTAGAAGTATAAATACCAGTGTCTACTAAACTACAGAGTAGGATCTCCAGTGAGCCAATGACAAAGTACTCCAGTTGATTATTGACAGCTTTATCTGACAGGAAGACTTTAAATATAACCACTGGTAGGATAAATTACACATGATAAATCTGCAGTTGATGCCTGATGAGTATTGGCGGATGTCAATGTTCAATGTTGTGTTAAATCTGATTTTATAGCCTTGTTAAATGTGAGAGCAAGCACTTCAATTTGATATGAAATGATAAGCCTTTCTGTCCTGGGAATCCCCTGCTCCAGTCCTTTCTCTAATCCTAATTCATATTTCAGGCACAGCCAGGTGAAAGAAACAAAGGATAAAACTGCTTCCTTGCCCCTGTCGTTTTTAGTAGAGGATGGGTTATTGAAAAAAAATGCGCTGACTGTGTCATGAAATAAAATTGTTGATGCTTGATATCGCAATTGATTGTAGCCTATAAATAATAAGACGAAACGACTCAAAGTACAAAGACGAATGAGGAATAATGCGATACTATTAAGGTCTGGTGTTTGGGGGAAAAAAAGAAAATTACTCGCTGTTCATGTTGAGAAAAGGGAGCCGCATTCATGTGCCACACGAGTCAAACTGAAAGACCCGTTGTGAAAAAACCAAGTATACTGTTTCACCCCGAGATCCACGCACGCACACAAACATACTGATCTATCATTCAGTTAAAAATGGGGAAAAAATGTGACCAGAAAATGTGGTGTTGTTTATTTTTCCCCAGAAGCCAGAAAGCGAAACAATGCTTCCTGAGAAAAAGTGTAATACCTAATAATGACCAAGTTGAAAACAAAACGACTTTTGGTTAATACCAGAGTGTGATATGATGACTCATTTAAGTGCGAAGGCAACGGGTTATCAGTAGGGCATTTGAATGGATCAAAAGTGAGGTAAAAAGTACAAACTCTTCCTCTAGTTTGGCAGGCATATTTGAACATGGTCATGGGGTCTGAACCAGCTGAAGATGTGTTCCTGCAACAACCTGGTGGTGTGTATACACTCTGCGACCCAAACATATGGCCAGTTGCATTCGACCCCAAATGTCAATACGGCCCGGACCAGAACCGCATATCCAATAATAACCATGTGCAGTGGAAATATCTCAGAGTGATCATGTTCCAGGGTATTTGGCTCAAAAAGGGTGGGATGAAATAGTTCAAGCACTGTTTAAATAACTCAGACAGGCAGTACGTTGAAAGCGATAATTTCAAGCCATTTCATACTTGTCAGATTACGATAAAATATTTTAAAATGAATGTTCTTCTTCCATGAGGTTTTACAGGCTTTGGCATCCGGAGAGCTGCAGTACGGCCTCTTTCAAATGCTACTTCACTTTTCATTGCAGTCAAAAAAACCTTTCAAGTCAATCTTAAATGAATGTAATTCAGCAAAAGAATTTAAATGAATGTCTGGCATTGTACTTGAACACAAAGAAATTATTTCTCACAAAAGATATGATAGAAAATACTGAAATCTGACCCTAGATTCCTTATATGGGTCCAGTGCCCAAACTGAAATTCTGGACCTTTTGCTCCCCCTGGCACGTTACAGCTTCCCCTCCTCACAAGTATGACAGTGGGGCCAACCAAGTAGGCCCGAACAGTGTTTAACTCAGATTTCTTGACTCAGAGGCAACTGATCTTTTTTCTAATTCTCCAAAAGAAATTTAATCCAATCATAATAATCATGGAGAGACATAAGTTTGACCAGTCAAATATTTTGTTCAGCATTGAAATCCAAGCTCCAGGATAGAGCTAGCAGGCAGCTTGCTACAGACACTCTTCAACTATGCAACAAACACCATGACAGCAACTTCAACTCCAACAATATTCAACATGGTGGACATTGATATACCCCTTACTTTTGAAAAAGGGGTCGGGTACTGGTATTAGCAACTTTATTGTGTGTCTGACAGTAGTGTTATCGTTAGCCTCAAACTGTTAAAAACACAGCTTTGATCATTCAGTGTTTTCTGACATTTTCTCCATCTTTCTTTTGCTTTATTGCACCTAAACCTTTGTTGTATTAACCCAAATTTCTGTGCATTTTGATCTCCTGGCCAGCTGAAATGTGTTTTTATTTGAATTTTTCTATAGCCCATTCCATTTTCCGGCATTGATGTCAATAGATATTTGTCTTTGTAAACCCTGTGGCCTTATGCTATTCCTAGAACTCTTTAACCCCAAGCATTTAGAACGTTCAGCTCTGCCAGCAGATTGTTGTTGCTGGTCCAAACAGTACACGTCCATAGTCTATCCCTGGACTTATTGCAGCCAGGGCCGACTTCAAAGAGACAATATCAGCTTCCCACTACATTCCTGCCAGATGTCCCATGACATGTATCTACTGCCTAGACTATCTCTATTGTAGTGTCTTCTCAAAATTCATAAAAAAATCCAATTTCAACTCATTTCAGACATCATAAGATCAATTCTTATCTGTGCCATTGCCTCTATAACAGGTACATGTTCTCAGATGTTGTTAGATTTACCAGTGATGTGTATCTATGATGACACTGTTTGCACTGAACCAAGGCTTTGGCTCTGTTAAGATACAGGTTTGTTCATCAGGGCGATCTGGGCGTTGCACCATTAAAGCACGGGACAAGGACATTTTTTAAATACACCGCTGTTACAGCAGTTCTGACCATTGTAGCAGCCTTTGCATGTTATGTAAAATTAATGTGCAGTGCTGCTCCTTGGGGCCCATTTTTGGACAATTTTCTGTCAGGTTGAAATTGCCCTGAATTCTCTCATACACTTGTGTAAAATCTTTTTTTTTTAAAAAAAACAAAAAAAAACAGGCACTTCAATGCATTCCCTATGGGATCCTGGAGGGCTTGCACATATGTGCTTTCGTCATTTAAGCACTGGTCAAACAGGAGAGAAGCCTCTCTTCATATTCAGAGATATATGAAGGTAAACTGACAATTCTTCTATGAATATATGGTCAATCTACCACGGTCAATGTCGATAATTTCACTCGAGGACGATCTTCGATTTTCTTTCCTTGTAGCTTATGTAGCTAGAGGGAACATTTTTGCATTTATTTTGCCACCTATTGGTTAAAAGTTGCTATTGCTATGTTATTTTTATAAGACAAACAAATTGTGACAATTGGTTGGTCACCTGTTAATTTACCTGTTTAATGGGTCACCTTAGTCATCATTACAAAAGTTGCCCCCTCCCCAATAATATTGTCAGGAACTGCCACTGGACACCCAATGACGTTGTGATGTCAAAACATCACAGCAACCATAAAACTTCATAGCATTATGAAAGTATGAAAGGAACTGAACACAGCTTTCAAGCCATATCTGAGGTTTCTGCCATAGCTTTGTTTTGATTGTAGACCACAATGATTCGACCTGACGAATCTCTGCTGAAATACGAGAGGCCGGTTTTAAGAAGCTATCCAAAGGATGAAGAACCAGGAGATGGACGCTCTCTGAGACGTGGCCCCTCCGACATGGAGACTCCTCCACCAAAATTCGGCACAACTGATGGCAGAGAAAACTTTGCCGCCGTGTTTCCTCCAGAGATTGCTGAATGTATCCCAGTGCCGCCACTTCCAAGACCACAGCTTGCAATTCTTGAAGCTAGAAGGAATCAAAAGATCCTCAACACCATGTTTCCACCCAGGGAATGGACAGTGAGGGACCAGGTGTGGATGCAGCAAGTGTCACCTGAGATATCCAGCCGTCCAGAGGTGGAACACCTTGATGAACTATTGGACAAGAAGTTGCGGGAGAAGAATGCTACACAAATGGGCATCTGCTACATCAGCTTGGACTTGCACACCCAATGCTTTGACGAGCTCATCCGACAGCTGACCATTGACTGTGTGGACAGGGGTTGCCTGCTGCTGAGGGTGAGAGATGAGATTCAGATGACGATGGCTTGCTACCAGACGCTTTACGACAACAGCGTGATGTTCTCGGTCACCAAAGGACTGAAGGTTGACAACTGTAATGCTGCGTTGGAGGAAAAAATTGCTCAGCTGCAGAATAAGAAAGACGTCCTGCAGAGGCAACTGAGCCAACAGAAAGAAAAATATGATGCAAATGTCCAGAGTGGATGTGAGAGACGTCAGATGGAGGAGGATCTGCGGGAGCAAGAGATTCTCTTCAAAAAATCAAGGAACCAACAGCTTTTGGACCTTTTGGAGAACAGCAAGAAGAAAACTGCCACAGCTAAGCCTGATACCAGCACAGCCAAGGACCCAGAGGAAGAACCAGAGGAGCAGGAATCTTGAACATCCTTATCATGACACGAATCAGGTGCCTAAAAGGTTCATAATGGAACGTCATTGGCAATTCTAACAACAACTCAGAACATCTAGATATCATGCCAGCTTGATTAGGGAAAGGGGAAGCTGCTTTTGTCATCAGGGAAGAGGAGAGGTGCTTGTAAAGACTTGGACCTGGATCTACTATAAATCAAGCAATCTATGTGTTTGTGTTTGTGTGTGTGTGTGTGTATGTCTGCTGGGAGAACTTGCCCTGAACACTGGGAGGAAAAGCTGTGATGTCACACAGGGGACATTCAGTGTGTGATGTCACAGTCTATTCCAATAAAACCCCATCTATGATGTTTACTAGCACAGCAGCTAATGGGAGAACCCCCCTCCCCCCATATTACAGATTTCCTTGCGCATCATCGAAATCACAGGAGTTTGTGTGATGCAACATGGCCTAAGTTAGAGTCAAAAGAGAGAAACAGTTTTCAGTTGTTTTGTCACGAGTGATACACCACTGATCACTTCATGTCAGAGAGGTCTGCACCACTGCACCATCTGTAATCGACAGACAAGCATTTGTTTGCTGTTTGTTTTCCACTTGTGTGGTCATTTTTACAAATATATGTAACTCAGTGCTGGGACAGGAAGCAGATCCTGATTCCCCCCCCATTTTCCCTAAGCAATACATGACTTTTTATGAGGTCATCTATTGACATTCTAATTTTTCTTAGCATTTTTATTTGTTATTTGTTATTTGCGAGTAAAAGCCTGAGATGCAAGCAGCGGTTGGTTTGTGCTATTGTTATTGTGACATACATACACAGTATTTTTTTATTTTTGAAAAGACTATATATGCACATAATTTTGGATGATTTTTCAAGTTCCCGAGGCACAGTCATGGAATATGACTAAGCATACTTGGGTCAGATAGTGTAATTTTACAATTTTTTCTACTCCTGCTTGGGTAGTATACAGTGCTACTTATATCAGTGAATTACGTGCACTTTATAAGTGTTGCATTGTCAAAGAAAACACAAATCCGTGGGATTTGTCCCCCAACAAGCAATAAACATATGGAGAACTTCATGAAGGATTAATAGAGGATTATGTTGGGGCAATCTAATATTTATGAAAAAAAGCAGGGTGAATCTGATTTCTATTGAAAGAAATAGGGTGAATGTATTCGGAATTTTTGTTTGTGTTTTGTCCCGCAGGCTTGTGTTTACTCATATTGTGCTATAATGACTGAAGATTAGACAAAATAGGCACAATTCTGGCAATTGAAAACAGAATCTAGATCTTAAACTTTATTTTGAGAAGGACCCTTATGTTGCATGATATGGGTTTGACTGAGGACACATCAGGATATGCAGATGTGTTTAAACTATTAGCACATGAACGCCGAGATCAATAATAACATGTTGTTTTGCTGCCCCTTATGTGTGCTTTTAATTAAACTGCATTCCACAAGATGACAAGTTTGCCTCATTTCCGATTAATCCTGTTTAGTCATAACCTGGTTTAAAGGTCAAATGATTCAAAGGATGGGGGGAAACCATGCCAAAATGGCCTCTGGGAAACCCTTCTTTAGATATGAATCTACATGGGTCTGTATTACACTTAAGAAGAACGCCCATGTTTAAAAGCAGGTGCAGGAATTCGGTCCAACTGTGTGTGAGGGGTATTTACTGAAGAATACTGACCCCTGTTGCTCAGGAGGGAGAGGTGCATGTCTTAAAGTTTTACCCACTTCATTTTTGCTCACATCTTCAGTGCGATTTATATTATGAAACAAGTTCTCTCTTGTGTGTTATTTATGGACAGGAATCCGCCAAATCCCTCTCAGAAAATAAACATTTCCCCCATTATTCATGTACAAAAGAATTATAGCAAAAAAAATTTTTTTTTTTCGAGATCAAACACAATATGTCTTGAAATTATGTAATTATGCGTTATTTTGATGATTTTTAATACCCTTGTTGCAAATAAAAAGTTTTGATCGCATAGTTTTTCACAAGCAAACCCCTCTTTCGGGGGGGGGGGGGTTGTAAAGGGGCTGTACTTCCTCCTATGCAAACCACACATTATTATGTCATTAACTTACGTGTGAAAGTGTTAGCAGACTAACCAGAATAATTTGCATCCAGTTATCATCAAAAACTAAAAAAAATTAAAAACTATGTTCCAGTTTAAACCAGCATACAAGCAAACAAATGAAACCATCTTTCTTTTGCCTTTGTCCTATAAATCCTGTGGCCACTTAGTTCATAAAGTGTCTAGCAGGTGGCAGTGTTGTATCAATATTTCCAATTGCCAAACACAGGAGTCTGGATTTATTCCTCCGGTCAAACAACAAATAAAATTGATTTGCCCCATGTTTTTAGGTCATGATACCCCGCCATGGTATACTGTTCCCTGATTGGTCAGTGACCAGGGAGCAAGGCAGGAAACAAGAAGCAGAGAAGGAAGTTGATATTGTTAGAAATTCCACCACTTTTCCCTATTACTATTACCCAGATAGCCACAGTTGAACTTTAAAAAAAGCTTAAAATAGAAAAAGAAATGAAAGGATATTTGACATTAAATGTAAAAATTGTCGTAAAAAGAGTTTGTAATGGAATGGGTCAAATTTCCACATTGGATTTTAACTACAACTGTGACTTCTTTTTACATTTCTTCTCTGTTTCCTGTTAATACTTAACTTTGGACATTAATATCAAATTGATTTAGACAACAAAAATACCTTTTACCTTTTAGTTCAAGCAACCCAACTTTTCACCGCTCTGCGATGCCATACCTGCCTTGCATTGTTTTCTCAATTTTTCCAGAATGTTCTGACTTCCGAGCAGATTAGATAATGTGCATTGTAGATGCTAACTTATTTAGTAATTTCTTGCCTTTTACTGCTCTCTTTGTTGGTAGTTTCAGCTTATCTTGTAATTCAACTCGTAATGGTTTAACCAATGATTTCAAAAACAGATAAATGTCCTGCGTGACAAGAATTATTGAAAAATTATCCCAAAACAGTGAGTAAATTAGTGGGGCAAAGCCATATTTTTGTGATCCCTTTCTGGAAGGATCTGGAAGCAAGACAGACTTGTGGAATAATGAGGAAGGCATCTTTGAAAGGAACCACATTACTTTTTATTTGGCTCCAAAAATAGGCTATTAGCTCTCATATGTGACATGCCTTGCATCATCAATGGTGGCCTCTTAATTTTTTCACATTTTTTTATGCACTGACTTTCATCATTAAGACAATGCGGCATGCAAGGAGCTGTGAGAGCAATCCTTGTTCAAAAAAAGTTGGGGTTGGAAAATGAACTTTGAGAGGCATAAATCTCAGCATCTGGTGAAGTAATTGGCGAGTAATTGCGATTAATCTAGAACCTCGTCAACCCCATGCAGATGAAGTGGGGTAATTTAGTGTTATGTGCTGATTAAAAATTGTAAATGATGTAAATTTAAAAGAAAGAACCTGCTGGAAAGCCAAGAGAGAACATGGGTGGCCAGAATGCAAACTTTCTGAGAGTGAAGTTTAAAAATGAGCTTGGAGTCATGCCAGGGAGAGTTGCGGGACTTCAACCTCCGGAGCCCCTCCGGGCCGGTTCACGAGTTGTGGGACTCCCAACGTCTCGAGCTCTGTCACAGAAAATGGGGGCTGTTGCTGAGCAGCCGGCGTCCACTTTATGTTTTAGCCACTCAGCGTGGAAATGAATAAAAAGTTAAGTTAATTAACTACTTCAGTAAGTAGAGCAGGCAGGATGGAGCCAAATCAATTAAGTATTGGCAGGAGAGATGGTGCTGGGGGTTGGGGTGGGCTACTACAACCAGATGGAGCCAAGGCGCATACACACACGCACACACAAAAACACACACACAGACACACACACACGCACACATGCACAATTAATGGCTTCACATGCCATATATTTTACACAAAACACACACACAATGCTTCAATTCGCAGATACTTTAAGAGTAAAAAGATGGATTGAATTACAGTTAAAAGTTGGACGTAGCTTTTAGCATGGAGCTGTAACTATTCCCAGAATGTTAGCATTGCTTGTGGCTTCACAGCTACCAAATTAGCAACAGAATCTATCCATCCATTTACTAAGTGGGTTGCGTTGTGGTTCTACTGTGCGAAAAGCTAACACTGCTTGCCACACAGCTAAGTGCTGAAGGGTTATGCTGGAGCTGCTTCACATACTGATCAGATAATATTGTAAATAACTGGATCCATGAATTAATTCCTTCTTATCCTGCTCACAGGGTCACGGAGGGGTGGTTTCCCCCTTTTTAATTTTCTGTCGCACCAATATTGTCTGTTGTCAGTACTTTGTATTAATCTGAAGCCTCAGATGATTGTTGTGGAGTCCAGTTGTTTCTTTAATTTTTATTTATTTGATAAAATCATATAATTGATATCCACGTCTAGAGTCCTGCATCAGGTCTTTAACTGCAGCAGTTGCTTAATAACTTGGTCTTCCTCTATCACAGGAGCAGCTGCTCCCTCTACCTCTCAGGTGAGAGTCAGACCGTCAGGTTAGTGCTCTTCAGCCTGAAAACTAAGGATATTTAATCCCAGCCAAATGGAGGGAGCAAAAATCTCAATGGGGCTCCATTAGAGGCTTATTATCCATTAAATAAGGATTTGAATATAAAATGTCTCGAAAGATTTAAAAGTAAATCCAATAAATACTGTTACTGTACTGCAAGCTTTAGTAAGAGATGCAGTGGAAAACACACACATTTTTTTTTTGTTGAGACAGCAGATGATGTGTCTGACAATGACTGCCTTGGTTTGGATTGTGATAAGCTCTGGTGAGTTGCTCACCAGACAGTGTGACGTGGTAACGACAAGCTGACAGACACTGCTCATGAAAATGAAAAAGCTGTTAAAATAAAAGAAAACAAAAAAATAGAGAAATCAAACCAGCAGTGAAATCCTGTCAGTCAGATGGTGGTAACGATTGTGATTAACAAAAGCAGCATATTGGATGTGTCTCTCACACACATGGTGATAAAAGGATTTACAAATAGTGACACAGCAGAGCCTCACTTACACCACACACTCATTCATGTGAAAACACAACATTTCTTTTCTCGCTTTCAAATGCTCACTTCATCTCTTCGAGGTCTATGTAGACTTTTCGGCCATTAGTTCTTGATTTCCAGTTGATTTTCTTCACTTGTTGGTTTTTCCACCCAGCGACACCTCGGTGAATAAACAACATGTCGATTTAGCATTTCACACTTCTCTTCAGGCCACCAGATGGTTTTACACATGAACACACACACGCACACACATAGATGTATCAGTGTCACTCAAACCACATGTACATTCACTTGGTAGTTGTGGAAATTTCTAGGGCACGTGTATGGTGCAATTACTAAACATACTGCGCATGTTATGTGACTTATCTTTACTCAGTTCCTACTTTTTAATTTTCTCAAATGCTAAACTACTCAGTCTTGTTTGCAGATGACATTGTGATCTGTAGTGAGCGCAGGGAACAGGTTGAGGAAAATGTTGAGAGGTGGAGGTATGCTCTGGAAAGGAGAGGAATGAAGGCTAGTCACAGAAAGACAGAATAAATGTGTGTGAATGAGAGGAACCCGGGTGGAATGGTGAGGTTACAGGGAGTGGAGATCAAGAAGTTGGAGGATTTCAAGTATTTAGGGTCAACAGCCCAGAGCAGCACAGAGTGTGGAAAGGAAGTTAAGAAAGTGGTTCAAGCAGGTTGGACTGGGTGGAGAAAAGTTTCAGAGGATCTATGTGATAGAAGAGTATCAGCCAGAATGAAAGTAAATGTGTACAAGACAGTTGGGAGACCAGCGATGATGTATAGTTTTGAGACACTGGCATTGAACAAAAGACAGGAGGCAGAGCTGGAGGTAGCAGAGATGAAGATGATGAGGTTCTCTTTAGGAGTGACGAGGATGGATAGAATCAGGAATGAGTCCATGAGGGGGAAAGCACATGTTAGATGTTTTGGAGAGAAGGTCAGAGAAGCCAGACTGAGATGGTTCGGTCATGTACAGAGGAGGGATAAGGACTACAGTGGTAGACGAATGCTGGAATTTGATATGCCGGGCAGGAGGTCTGGAGGAAGACCGAAGAGAAGATTTAGAAGATTTATGGACGTTGTGAGAGAGTTTATGAAGGTAGTTGGTGTGAGAGATGAGGATACAGAGAATATGGTTGAATGGAGCAGGTTGGTTCGCTTTGGCGACCCCTGAAGGGAAGAGCCGAAAGGAAAAGAAGAAGAAACTAAACTACTCAGTCTCATCCAATTACCTCCTTTGACCCTCCCACTGTCGCCTGGTAACCAAGGAAGATACATGTATATTACAAATAAATTATAAGATATTATTTTGTATCCTTTCACTGAAGTCTGTTGAAACATGAGCCTCCTTCATCACTTCCCGCCATCAATCTTTTTTACATCTGTTTTTTTTTACCTTTTTAAGCATTTGATTTCCAATTAAATTTCAGATGAGTGTCAGGCTTCTCCCTTTGATGATGATGAACTTATGCATTTATTTATTTGAGTTATCATCCTGTCCCTCCACCTTTGATTGTCCATTTGCAACTTCATCTTTAATCTGGTGAAGCTAAAGGGAATTAAACATAAAGAAACTCTGGCCTTTTAATACCTTTTTTTCTTTCTTTCTTCAAAAACAATTAATTTAGAAATGGATTAAAAACTAAAATAGAAAGTTATGGTTTTAAATTGAAAATCCTGGTGAGACAGAGAGAGTGAGAGAGAAAGATCTACAGCCTCACAAAGACCCGGATAATTGTGGAGTGGATGGTTCATGGACACTGGAGCAATAGGAAAATGAAAAAAGAGATATATAAGCTGGATAAGCAGATTTTTAATCCCTGGAGTAAATTATGAATTATGAGGCGCTTGGCCAGTCAGAGGAGGAGGAGGAAGAGGACGAATTTTTGTCTCTCTGATCTTGAAAAAGAAAAAAAGTTTTGGGGGAAAATATCTATTGAAGGTAAAATAATTTTCCGTGATGAAAAGAGAACAAAGACTCAACTCACCCGGAACCAAATTTAGGATCCTTTTTTTTCCATTTGTTCAAAATGATCCCTTCCCACATTTTTTAAAATATTTCCATTTCTTGATTTGATTTTCATTGATTACTTGTTTTCATCCAAACCAATATTACTTTTATTCCACATATTCCTTTTTTCATTTTTTCCCTTTGATTTTCATGTATTCTCACATAAACTTGTCAGTCATTCATAATTTGCAAGTCTTTACAGATGGTTGACTTTTCTAACATAATCCAGCTTCATAATTTTTTTTTTCCAATAATTTTTTCATTTTTATAGCCTCACACTATTATGTATGTGAAAGCAGCGTGTATTTTGTGCCATATTTAACATTTTACTCAGGTCTGAAGATTTATTACAGATATCTGAAGCCCTGATCTGTGATTGTGATAATTCTGCCTCCAAAACTATGTTTTTGTGTGTCTATACACCTGACCAGTCTGTATCTTTTCAGCTCATACAATGTATTGTGTGTGTCTAGGTCAAAGGGGTATTTTTTGTGAAAAAGACAGAAGAATTTTTTTCAATTTTCAGCTTGTTCATCCAACCCGGCCTCTTCCTTGAGGACTTATTCCTGCCTTCTCCGCTAGAGGGCGCCGTGTCTCGGGTTGTTGTGAAGCTCCTGCCGAATTCTGTGAAGAAGGAACAATACTACACCTCATGTTCGAATGTCGCAAGTCAGTGTGGGTTTCCTTAAAAGCTCGAGACAATGGGTCTTATTGTGTGTGTGTTTGTGTGTGTGTGTGAGTCTGTTTCTGTGTGAAAGTCAGTTCAGCTAAACAACCTGGTTCAAAGAGGGATCAAACACTAATCCTTTATCTGCTTAGCCATGGAAGTGGCAGTGTGGCTGTGTGTGCGTGGACGCGCTTGAACCTGACACAGTTTACCTTGTGTTGCATGCATGTGCGGTTGTGCAGATGTGTGTGTGTGTGTGTGTGTCCCCGTGTGTGTGTGTGTCCGCGTGTGTCTCTTGCAGGATGGTATAGAATTAGAGGTTGCTTCTACTTCTACACAACTTGCTTGTTGAAGTGTTGTACCTCTGATCCAGAAACCTTGTGACGCACACACACACACACACAAACACACACACATTTTCTGAAGTTGTTCTTCAGCAGTAGTGTGCTTTGTGGTAGATTGTCAGGAACATCGGGGGGGGGTTGAAATCATAATTTGATGAAAGTAGATTGATTATATTTCAAAAGATGTGTTAAATAGGGAAAATAAAATTATGATCTCATGAGAACAAAGTCCCAATATTTCAAGGTTGTTGCAAACATCAATGGAATAATCTTTTGAAAATGTAGTTGTATACTGTGTATAGTAACTATATCATGTATATGTGGGATTTTCCTAGTTTTTGATGATGTGTTTCTTTGCCTGTCAAATCATACCAATACGCTTATTTTGACTTTGTCTTGATCCCTCAGATCAAATAATCAATCACCCGCTCAGTCCCAGCTCAGTTTCAACCTCATTTTTTTTTAACCTCTGTTCATTCTTTGGAGTTACTGATACTTGATGGAATGCATAAGATAAATAAATATTTGTCTGAAGAACAAAAACAACTGTAAAGCATTGGCATTGAATCTGAATGGAGGGGGGTTTAACACGAGTAAGCAAACAGATGTAATTGGTCCCTTTGATAGAAAGTGCAGGGATTTGACTGACAAACAAGGCTCAATATGAGGGGGGGCAGTCTCTCTCACACACAGACACACAGACACACAGACACACACACACACACATGCACACACACACTCCACTTGGCGGGAAAGTGTTAAGAATGTTTGTGTTTGTGTGTGTATGTGTGTGCGTGTGTGTGTGTGTGTGTGTCTGTGTGTGAGTAAGAGAGTGGGGATTAGTATTAGTGGAGAGGATTATCCGGTGGAAGGACTGCCTGCCTGGAAGTGCCTCTATCTTCCCCCACGCTCCCCCCTCACTTTACCCCTGCTCTGCTGTCTCTCATCTAGACAGTGAAGAGCCTGACGGGGGGAGTGATAAAGAGGAAGCGCAGCCATGGGAGGATCATTTAGACACACTTCCTGAAACACCCTGCCTTCTCAATGCAAACAGCCTCATTTGTCACCTGGTCTCCTAGCATTAGTCCTCCTGTCTCCTCATCTCTTCACTTCAATACTCCTCTCTCCTTGGGTCCTCGCCACAGTTCTTCGGTCTCCTTTCCTCAGTGCTACCATATCCTTGTGTCCTCAAGCCAGTTCTCCAGTCTCCACGTCTCCTCCCCTCCTTCCTTCTGTCATCTTATCTTCTCATCCCAGTTGTCTTATCCATTTGTCTCCTCACCTCCCATCATCTGTTTCCTTGACTCCTCACCTCCCTGCTCCTGCCCCCTATTTTTTGTACCGCATATCTCCCGTCCTCTTGTATAATCTCCTCGCTTTTAAATTCTTTTACTGCCTCATCTCCTTTTTCTCATTCCCCTCTGTTCTCCCTCCTTCCATATTCCTTGTTTCCTCACCTCCAAACAACTGTTACCTTTTTTGTTTCTGTATCTCCTTGTTTCCTCACCTTTTGTTCTCTTGCCTCCTTGTTCCTCCCTGCCCCCCTTATTTCCTCCCTCCTCTTGTTGTCAAGTTTCCTGTCTCCTGTGTACTTTCCTCTTCAGTTTGTGATTTTTCTCCTCCACTTATCCCTTTTATCAATCTTTTGCCAACTTTTTAATCATTTTTTCTCTCCTGCCTATTTTCATAAATACAATTTGACCTGCTTTTGATTTACTATGCAAACAGTTAAGCTAATTGTTGTTTCAGAAGGGATGGCAGTGAGGGTTGGGGGTCACACTGGATGAAGTCGTTGCCATTAATTCTTGCTGTCATAACGGCTTGCGTAAAGCCTTGGCATGTTTCCCTTCACAGTTAACAAGTTTAAACACTTTTGACACCTCCTCTACTTCAGGACAGCAAAGCCAGAAAAGACAGCAAAGAGGTGATTTTGGAGGCCAACGGTCGCCCACAGAGCCACAGATGGAAACACAGACTATTTAATGGCTGAAAGACATATTGATATTGATTTTCCTGTTGTGGGACAAGAAAAAGATGAATCTTTTCTTTTCTTTTTTTTCTTTTCCTTTCATTTTTTTTCTTCCTACAGTGTCATTGTGAAACAAAACTATTTACTGTGTGGAAATAGGATGACTGTTTTTTATTACAAATGCATTAATATATCTGACTGAGATGATTCCTGTTACCAAGACATCACAAAAGCGGGGGGAGACATCAAAACATTTTCTGAAGATTTTATTCAACTCTCAATTAGCAAAATGTATGATCTAAAAATAGATAAATACAATTTATTACTGTTTGATAAAAACATTCAGTTTAAGGTCTTGAAGTATGATTTTGAAGAAAACAGAGCTAGTCCTTCTGTTTTGAAGTGTTTATTCATGCCAAGTCTCAGGCCAGCAGAGGATCATGGTGTGGCTCAAGGTTGCCCGGGTGACTGACAGCTAGATGGTGTTTAGAAATGTGCCTTCAAACAGCTGAAGCTTGCATTGCTTCGGGAGGATCACCACTGCTCCCGGTGGCCATGGTTACAACAGCATGGCAGGTAAAAGCAGCATTTTCTTCCTAAGTCTTTGAATTACATCATAACATAAAAAAATAGAGAAATGTATTGAAAAAAAATTCCACATTTTAAAATTCACAAAAGTTGTGTGAAAAGTTTCAAACACACTTTAAAAGTAGAAACTATCTACAATGCTTAAGGGTACTCCTAAACATTTTTAAAAACTTGTTCAGAAACCTCACTGAATTCTCCATTGGCCTGATTAAAAGTTGTTTTCATTGTTTATTTGGTTGGGACAGTGCATGCTAATGAACATAAATGAAAACCATGCATGTAAACACATGCATTGGGCCATGGGCTAATTTGCATCCATTGTCCCACACTCATCCTGATCTATTGTACATGTTTTTAGTGGGTAGGGAAAACCAGAGCACCTGTAGGAAACCTATGCAGACACAGGGAGAACATGCAAACTCCACTCAGAAAGGCCCTGTCCTGGGATGGATGGAACATGGGACCTTCTAGCTGTGAAGCACAAGCACTAACCACTGTGCTACCAATATGATTGGTGATTACGATAAAGAAGTTAAGTTTTCCCTTCTCTCTCAACAGTTTTAAATGGTCTTAAAATGTTTTAAAATCTATGTTGAAAAAGTGTAAAATGCATCTCCCTAAATTTAAAGGAAGCTTTTTTTCTTCCCTTTTGGAGACATTTCAATGAGTTAATCTTTGAATCAAAATTCTTGAAAAAAAGGTGGTATACAATTTTATGTATTTACTAAAAACATTATTGTTATTATTTTTGTTTTTTAATTGATTCAAGACAGCTGTGATGAAAAATCTTGTGAAAGCTGCCTTTGTGATAGGGTTCTTCTGCTATTTTTTGATCTCTTGCTCAAACTGAAAAAAACAGCACACCTCATCAACATGAGGCACTTTGGTGATCGCACCTCAGTGTCATTGGCTTCAGGAAAATTGCCTGTTTTGCTCGGTGAGGAGACTTAAAGAGAAGAAGCATCTCAGTGAGAGAAAGAGGCTTATTTTTCAAGATGTAAGATTCACATATCAAGAAATCGTGTTTTTTTTCTCACTAATCACGGACAAAACTCTTTGTTACTCTCACTCCCCTCCCGAATCTGTCTTAAATCTTCAATCCCACCTCTTTCCTTCTTCGCTCTCTGGTTTATCCACCAGTTGTTTTCCTGGGTTCCTCCACGTTTGTCGAAGGCACATCAATGCGCCCGATGCGTGCAATTCAAACAATAGCTATAAACTCTGGTTTGTGGTGGGAATGGAGAGACCGTTGTGAAGGCGTCGCCCAGGAGCAATGACGGTCTGACAGCCGTCGTCTCCGAAGGGCTCCGGGGGCGGCAACGCTGGATGATTTTCTGCCCGAAGTTGAAAGCAGTCTTTAATTGGCGGACACAAGTGATGTTAGTGAGGAGGTGGGTCAGAGGTCAGGAGACACAAACAAGCTCTTCTTCACTCATTACTGTGGTGGACGTGGTGGGGAGTAATTTGATCAGCCTCCGCTTGCAATCGGTTTACTCCAAGTTTCTTTTTCATCCTCTACCCTCCGGACTGAACGTATCAGTGATTGAAAAAAAAAAGTAAAGAAAGAAAAACAAGGAGCTGTTTTCAAGATACTGGAAGTTTAATTGCCTCCTAAAGATGCACCGCAGGAGGTTTTCTGTGTTTTATTTTCTTCTGAGGAAGATGTACTAATGCGGCATTATTCATTTCTGCTGCTGATTTTGAGTGGGCGGGGCTTAAACCAGATGAGTGGATACAATCCGTCATGAGAATGGAGAACAAGAAAAAAAAAAGAATAACAAAACATGAACAAGAAATCAGGCAGCTTAAAAAGAATAGATTTCCGCCATATGTCCATTTCTGAAACTTTTCTCAAATACATTAAAGTGCCAAAAGACAGAAAAAAAGTTGAATTTGTGACGTGTTCCTGAGACTTTGATAAGGGTTAACCTAGACAGGATAACCGTCATTCACAGGGCCAGCTGTCAGTCATATTGATTCAGCTAATCATTCACTCTCATTCACACCAACAGAAAATTTAGAGTCTCTAATGAAACCACTAACTGCTTCTGGACCGTGAGAGAACCCTGGCAGGAGAGCGCGGAGAGAACCCAGGCAGACAAGGGGACAACACAGAGACTCCACAGATGGAGAACCGAGTAATAGAACCCCTGTCAGGTATTCTCCATTATGGAAGGTTGTGGAAGATTTCCCACTCCCCTAGACTACCAGGGCTGGATATTACCTCAGATGTGGCCTCAGCTCACAGCTCTCAGGACAGGCGCTGACACTAAGCTGCTGGACGCTAAAGAGATTGAGGGTGTCCAGCCATGTCAGTGGGGTCATGTCCAGCCACACCTACTGGGAGATCAGTAGATTATTGATCGCAATACAAGACATTGATATTAGTGAGCATGCTTTGGTTGTCATTGAATTTTACCATTTACAGCACAAAATCACAATGTGTGTGTGTGTGTGTGTGTGTGTGTGTGTGTGAGTGTGTGTGTGTCTATGTCTATGTGCCTGCTTGTTGATGGCTACTTAAAGGGATTGACCTCTCCAGCCATGTCAGATTCTAAGACTGACCATCCTCTGGCCAGCTTGAAGTGTTAGTAACCAAACAGCCTTAATCACAGGACTCACACACGCACACACAATAAAAACCCGACACAGGCGCGCATACGCATCCATACTAATGTAAATTCAGTCCCTCTACTCTTGTAGGCCGCTGGACTGATGTAAAAGAATCTTCCCGCAGGATGTTTTACCTGAATATTAAATTTGAATATTTTGTGGCACTCTCCAGTACTATGTTTGTATGCGTGTGTGTGTGTGTGTGTGTGTGTGTGTGTGTGTGTGTGTGTGTGTGTGTGCGCGTGTGTGTTAAGAGACGGCGTGTGTATCTTTTACGG
>CAAKHD010013783.1:0-12325 GCA_901007705.1 Fistularia tabacaria | reverse complement strand
GCAGACTGACCGGACTGACCCAGACAGTCGCTGTAAAGATAGGAGACACACACACACACACCCTTACATACACACACCCTTACAGACACACACACATACATACACACACACACACACACACACACACACACACACACACACACACACACACACACACACACACACACACACACACAGACAACCACACACACACACTATTGCTCTCCCACATAAAGACCACCTGTGTGGGAAACATTTTACAGTGCTTTGATGAAGGAAGTGATACCCTGGCGTGGTGAGTATCTCTGGGGGCAGTGGCATGGGACTCCCTGCTGAAACGTCTCCACACAGATGTACCTCACTGTCTTCACTTTAATCTTAACATTTTCTTTAAGACTCTCGTCAGACGGCTTGGCACACGTTTCAATAAATTTGAATATGCCTTAGTTGCAGTTCAATCAAGGAAACATAGCACCTGATTTTTTTTCTATTTTCCTTTTTCTTTGTCAAGAGTGTTTTTCATAAAGTGAAAGATCTTTGTCAATAACTGAGTGTCAGAGATGAGACGAGTCCAGCCACAATCATCCTGTTCATCAATTAAAGTGGCAGCGATTTAAACATCATATGAATTGTTGTTTGTCGGTATATGCTGCTCTGCTCTGCGACCCTGAGTATAGGATAAGTGAAGGATGAATTTTAGACACGTGCACCCCCCTCCTTTCCAACTAGAGACCTACTTCATCATCTCTTAACGGTACGTGTGTTTTCGACAGGCCCAAAGGTAAGAGAAAGTGGCGTCATGTACGCGCATATTTGAACCTCTGAGAGGGTCCGAGCAACCCACGGAAGTGTGCGCTGATCGATGAGTCCATTCATTTTTTGGGGGGGTGACCATTTACTTATCTGATTACGATGACGTCAGCGCAAATTAATTTTCAAGTCTCTGAACCGGAAATGTGTGTGTGTGTGCGCCCTCGGGCGCGTGTGTGTGTGTGATCTTACGGTCACAGGTGTAAAAAAACCCAAAAGCAAATAACAAATCGCATCATAGCTCCTGTCAGATGAGTTGCTGATCAGAGTGCGTGTGTTTGTTTAACACGCACGACCTCTGTCCTTGAGTGATTTCTCTGCTCTTGTATGTGAAAAAACACAACAAAACAGCAGATTCGCTCTCAGAAAAAGTAATTTTTTTTCCTCCCCCCAAACACTCGACCAGGTAATATCCTGGAACAACGTGCACGTCTCCAGGGAGTGCGTGGATTTCCAAAGACCTTTAATTCGGATGAACAGTCGGCCGCGTTCACCATCTCCAGTCTGGAGAGTTAATCCGTGTTGTTTAATTGTAGTTGATGTTGAAATGAGATGGTGTGATGGGGTTGAAAAGAGGAGGCTTCAGGGGAGCTCGGGGGAAATCTTACTCTGGAATGTATTTCTCTTTTTTCTGTCGAGGGATTCATGCCTATTCAATCATTTACATTGTAGAAGTAGATTAAGGTAAAAGTAACAATATAAAGAAATGAGGCCAGGTGTGTCCATGTTAATTATCCCCCCATCCAGCAGGTCAGAATGTTTTTTCCCGACAAGAGTGAGGAAAAATCATCTCAGACTAAACCTGGGCGATGAGGAAGGCCAGCTGCATCGGCAAACATTCAGAATAAAAACAAAACTCAAGGAAGAAAACCAAAATCGCTTGATTGTCTGTCAAAGTTCTCAGTCATCCAGGTGACGGCCAAACGTGTAATCTTATAGAGGCAACTGGACTTGGTATCTTACCCAGAAGATGTTCTCCCTCTCATCTGAGAGACGTCCTCAGTTCTGATAGAATGTGGGGAGTTTGCGGTATATAACTGGTAGCGCTGGGTGCTGGTCTAAGCTGAAAGGCTTTGTTTTCTGAATGAGTTGACTTGGGTTATTATGTTAATGCCTGCGTGATTATTTGTGTCATTTGGCGGACAAATATAACAATTTGGGGGACTCACCTGAGTTAAAATCTGAACAGGTTATTTTAAGGCCAATGTGTGATTGTGTCACAGAGGTTTATTAGTATTCTCTTAGTGAGACTTGGGCAAGAGTTGCCTGGGCCTGGTGGGAGTTGTTGACCTTCGCAGATAGATTTTCGGTTATGTGTGTGTTGTCTTGGGTAGGAACTCAGCACTGTGCTGTATGTAGATGAAAGATTGTGTCAAAGACCACTGTCCTCTGTTTAAGTCAAGGCCCTTTCCAGTTTGACAAAGAATGCATCTTCGAATCCTCTTAATCTTTCCTCTCTAGCCAGAATGTGGACATCTCTGTCTTCAAAGGATTGGCCCTTGTCCTTAAGGTGTAAGTGGACCGTGGAGTCCTGACCTGAAGAGGTGACTCTCCTGTGTTGGCCAGATGTTTTGTCTCACCGATGTATAACTCAACAATAAACACAACACAACAATCTCAACTTTGTGTTTTGGTATTCTGTCCATAGGGTGAACTGAACTGAATTCAGAAATACCAGCAAGAAAATAATACGTTATTGATCCTCAAAGGGAAATTCGGGATTGATCTTATGATGGAACAATGTCCTTGTGTTTGTTTGAGTCTTCCTCTTGTTCTGTGTGATTTCTTCAGGCAGTTACTGCAGTGGAAAAGGCCCAATTAGGGTAACCACAAGATTTTAAGGCTTTCCCAAGATGTTAGACCTCTATTTTCCTTCCTCTGTGGGGACGTTCTTCGCCAGATATAATTTCCCAGAGTTTGCGTTTAAGAAGGTGGTGAAAGGCAAATAACACACACTGATTGGTGTCCGTTGGTTTTCAGTAGATCCTTGTATACAGGCTTCTGCCTTGTAGAATATGTACTGAACAGTCCAAGAATGGTGGTTTGTCATTTGTGATATCCATCCGTCTTCCGCCTGTTATCTGAAGTTAAGAAGTAAAGAGGAACAGACTTCCCTCTCCCCAACCACATGGTCCGGCTCTTCTGGGGATCCCAAAGTGTTCCCAGGCCAGCCGAGAGACAGAGTCTCTCCAGTGTGTCCTGGGTCTTCCCCGTGGCCTCCTCTCAGATGGACATGCCCGGAATTCCTCCCCTGGTAGGCGTTTAGGGGGCACGCTGACCAGATCCCCAAGCCACCTCATCTGACTCCTCTCTATGTGGAGGAACAGCTGCTCTACTCCGAGTTCCTCCTGGATGGCCGAAGTTCTCACCCTATCTTCACTACAACAGACCGGTACAGAGCCCGCATCTTTGTAGACCTGGGGTGGTCAAACTTTTTGACTCAGGGGCCACAATGGTTTTTAAAATTTGACGGAGAGGCTGGGCTCGGAACAGATGGAAAGAGTGTTTGTGTGAACTAATATGAATGACATAGATAGAATAGAAGTAATTGTAAAAGCCATGATATGAAATGATTTGGCTTTTTAGCAAATCGTGAATATGCAAGGTTCATTGTACAAGTTGTTTTTCCAAATGCATCGATTTCATAGGATGGGATAATACTTTATTGATCCCCGTAGGGGAAATTCCTTTGTTCGAGCAGTGCAACAATAACAGTATCAAAAAAGATAGACAAAATATAAATTAGCAGTAAACAATTAAAAGCAATATACACAATTAAAAGACAGAAAGTAAAACAAACAAACAAAAAAACAAACAAAAATATATATATATTCATAAATTCATACAAACACACATTTACATATATACATAGACATATATATATCTATACATACACATACATATATATATATACATATACACATAAATGTACACACATATAAGATAAATAATTAAACAGTAAGGTTGAGAGTAATAAATAAGTAAACAGTAAGGGTTAGAGTAGAACCAAAATTGACAACAAGGGCAAGGATAAGGACAGACAGGCAACGACAGTGAAACAGTGGCACCGACAACATAAACAGGATGCGATGGAGTGATATCTATCTGGGTAAAGAGTTAGGGCACGACACGTGCGAGTGAGTGCGTAGTGAGGTGGTGATCGCACAGATGCACCTCCAGGCAGTCAGAGTTGTGTGCCATCCAGACTGCTGTTATACAGTCTGATGGCCGTGGGCACAAAGGAGCATCTGAAGCGTTAAGTTCTGCACCGGGGTGGGATGAGCCATCGGCTGAATGACCTGCCCATCTGCCATAGCTCGTAGTGCAGGGGGTGGGAAGGATTGTCCAGGATAGCTCCCAGGTTGTCTGTCAAACCTCCCCACTGCCACCGAATCAAGATAGACCAGGTTCAGTCCTACCACCGAGCGAGCTTTCCTCACAAGCTTGTTGAGCCTGTTGACCTCACCAGTCCTGGCACCGCCCCACCAATACACTATAGCAAGAAGATTGCGCTGGCTACCATAGACTGGTAGGTCTTGAGGAGCCCACTGCAGACACCATACAACCTCAGTCTCCTTAGAAAGAACATCCTGCTCTGAGCCTTCCTGTATAGGGCATCAGTGCTGTGTGTCCAGTCCAGTTTATTGTTAATGTGGACCCTAAGGTACTTTTAGGAGTCCACCCAGTTTGGTCATTGGTATAGGTCTCCTCCTATTCTTAAACAAAGTAGAGAAAGTCACATTCAGTTTCAGTGGGACAAGTGTTGTTGAGCTTCATTTCTTGCCAGTGCATCAAAGTCAGGAGTTATGTTGTGGCAGTTCTCAGGATGGATCCGAAGGTGTTGGTCAGATAACTTGGATCTCTGACTGTCTTTTTTGGTGTTCATGACGCTGAATGTCTGCTCACATGTTTAGGTCCAGCTAAACAACTTCAGCATCTTATGTGCCATCCACTGGAGGTTTAGAAAAATTGCTATTCGCTAATTTGAATGCCAGCATGAAACTTTTCTTGGATGTCATGGTTCTCAGTGCTTTTTCCGGTGGTTCCGGCTCATCAGCTGATTTTGTCGACCGGAGCAACTGCAACCCATGGCAGGCAATCAGTGCATTCGCTTCCAGTCCCACTCCTTGCCAGGTTTTCTAATTTCCCTTCCTAGTAGACAGGTTGTCTTTGTCTGCTGTGGGAGAACTCCTGCAATTGGCCCTGTCTATCTTTACGCTCCCTTGCTGGTCTTTGGGAGCCCCGTGCTCCCTTACCAGGCTTTGTGCATCCTCCCCAGTCTTAGGGAGCCCCGCACTCCCTCATCAGGCTTTGTGCTCTCTCGCTGGGCTTTGCGTTCTCTTGCCGGGCTCCGGGAGCCCCGTGTTCCCTCACCGGTGTTAGGGAGCCCCCGCGCTCCCTCGCTGGTCTTCGGGAGCCATGCAATCCCTCACCTGACTTTGTGCTCTCACACCGGGCTTTGCGCTCCCTCATCGGGCTTTGCGCTCCCTCGCCAGTCGTAGGGAGTGCCATGCTCCTCGCCAGGCTTTGTGCTCTCTCACTGGACTTCGGGAGCCCCGCGTTCCCTCGATGGGCTTTGCACTCTCCTGCTGGACTTCGGGTATCACGTGTTCGCTTGCTCGTCTTCCTGGTACCAACCTTTCCTGTTCCTGATTTCCCTGCTTCATCTGCATTCTGCTATTATGAACTACCAGAGCCTCAGTAAAGTCTTTGAACTCTTTCTCTGTTGGTTTGGAGTCATGGTGTTGCAATCGTCCCGTACCCGAACCATTAAATTGGTACTTGACTCTTGAATCGTGGTTTGTTCATGAAAAAAAAATTCTCTGTGCTGCAGCCACCTGTTCTTGCATTGACTGCTCACAAGCATGGATAAAGATGATATTGTATTCTTTGAAAAAAGTAAAATAAGTGAGGTTTAATCATAATAAAATTTCAGGTTCAGCAGGGCAGATTAAAATGTCCGGCAGGCCGTATTAGGCCCATGGGTCATAGTTTTCCCATGCCTGTTGTAGACGCTGCACCGATCCACCTATCAATCGCCCGCTCCATCCTTCCATCTCTTGTGAATAAGACCCTTAGATACTTGAACTCCTCCATTTGGGGCAGGACCTCTTCCCCGACCCAGACTGGGCAATCCATTTGTTTCTGGTAGAGCACCATGGTCTCGGATATGGAGGTGATGATCCTCACCCTAGGGGCTTCACATTCGGCTGTGAACCGCTCCAGTGAGAGCGGTCGATTATGGCCTGCTGAAGAAAACATAACCACATCATCTACAAAAAGCAGACACTTGATCGTGTGGCCACCAAACCAGATTGCCAGTTCTAGGAACGTCTGACAGGGGACTCTGCCAGACGTTCCTCACATTACATTTGGGTCGGCCAGGTCTGACCGCCATCCTCCCCCAGCATCGGAGCCTGCTCACCACCAGGTGGTGATCAGTTGACAGCTCTGCCCCTCTCTTCACCCGAGTGTCCAGGACATGCGGCCGCAAGTCCAATGATACAACCACAAGGTCAATCTAAGAACTGTGACCTTAGTGTTTTTCGAGAGGCATGCGTTCACTTGATTTTATATTATATTATATCGGGTAAAATGTACCCGACATTAGTGATGGTGTTACTAATTTTAACGTTAGTGTTCTAGGGTTTACTGCATTTATCCTGTCATCTGGAGCTCCGATCTGAAAAAATACAAACCTACTCAGCCTCCAACAATTCAAGCTTTGCTCTGACTATATCCTCTTCATCTTCCTTGTCATCAGATTTTTCTTACGATCAACCATCCAATACTGTCTGGGTACACTCACTCCCAGCCATTACTTTTCAGTCACTGATCTTCAGATTACATCGTCTGTCCAAGATGTACTCTACCTGTTTGCTCCTACTGCTGCTCTTATAAATGACCCTATGTTCCCGTCTCTTCTGGAAGAAAATATTCACTACAGCCATTTCTATTGTTTTTGCAAAGTCTACCATCTGTCCCTCTGTGTCCTATCCTGGATACCAAAACTGCCCATTGTTATCACCTCTACTGTATTGCCTGCACCAACATGTCCACTGAAGTCTGCACCAATTACCACTCTCTCAACTCTGGGGATTTTTTACAACACTTTATTTGACTCCCTCCAGAATGTATTTCTTCTCTAGCTCACATCCCACTTGCGAAACATAGCCACTAACAACATCAAGCATCAAACCTTCAATTTCTAGCTTCAGACTCATCTCTCTATCTGACACTCTTTTTATCTCTTGGATATTCCTTACAAACTCCTCCTTCAAGATAACTCCTACTCCATTTCCTCTCCTCAATACCATGACAGAGCAACTTAAAACGGACTCCTTAGCTTCTAACCTTGCTGCCTTTTTCACCTGGTCTCCTGGACACATAGTATGTCCACCTTCCTTCTCTGCCAACCAACTCTAGGTTTTCTTGTCATCGTCCCAACACTCAAAACGGCACCCTTCTCTCAGTCCCAGACTCTTACCTCTCCTCTTGTCTCTCTGCTTATGAACACGCCTTCGTCCACTACTTCATTGACCCACAGTAACCCAATTTTCACTGGTGCCCTGTAGGTTATCAGCTCCGATGGCGCTGTTAACCTGGCCTCATATTTTGTTTGATTCATATATTCAGATTGGCCCAAGTTTTACGGCGGATGCCCCCCCTGGCACAACCCAATGCATTTCTTCGGGCTTGGTACCAGCTCAAGGGGAACACTGGCTTGTGCCCCCTTGAGGCTGCATTTACTGTGATTTCATATGTCTACATAGATGTATATGTGTGTGTGGGTGTGCGTGTGTGTGTGTGTGTTGTTGTGGTGAACACTGAGGGGCGTGGTCTCTCACCCCATGGAACTAGGGGCTGGGGGCTGTGGCTTAAGCAGGAGGTATATATGTGCCCCGGAAGTGCACTGTGGTTGTTGTATAGTGGTATGGTGGTGCTCATGATTAAAGTTAATCTCATCCAAGACTCCAAGGCTCCTTCATCGATTTTTCCTCGCCAAGTACCACACTGGTGACTCCAACGTGATGAGGCCTTGGAGATATCTGAAGCTAGTCTGCTACTCACTCGCCCCCCGGAACCAAGCCAGCGCACAAAAGTACCTGCGTGACGTCATTAGGTGCGCTCACTCTGCCCCCTCTACAATTGGGGCGTGAGCCGCTGCGTTCAGCTCCCTCTTAACATTGAGAAGGAGCAGGTCGTCCCCAAGCTCGAGGAGGTGTGTGATTCCACATTGACCACATTGCCGCAACCCGCTCAGCCATCCTTGCCCACCGTGACCGTCAGGCGACTAGAATTCTGGCATAGCAACCCCCACACCTGATCCCAGCATGTTGATCAGTTTTCCACCTGCAGGAAATTTTTGCAGGTAACGCTAGGTTCTTTTTGGTTGTCACGGCGCTGGACCAGCACTTGACACGACTCCCCACACACAAGTAGATATACTGTCCTCAAAAGTCTCCTGCTCTGGAGGTACAGCCTGCTTTCCCTACCCAGTTTGGTTGACAGGTCGGCCGTGGACCTAATGGAGGGCATGCTGGTGCTGTTGGGAGCCGGCGATGGTGGGTTCCTATTCGTGCATATCTTCCTGCGCCAGATTCTGCCCGCAATTTTCCTAATGTCCTACTGTCTGGCCACTGGCGACTACCGGGGTTTGGGGGACGAAGCCGACAATTTCCTGCTGGCAACCAAGCAGTTCTCCAACCAGAGCGTGGCGCCGGAACCCCTGCGGAAGGCACCAGGGGTAACAGATTCGACTGGGGTGGCATGGTGTGGCTGGCCCGAGGAAGCGAAGGACCGACCTCTGCTTCTTCCACAACAGATTCGGCAGCAATGCACAGGGATGCGTTTACCCGTGCTCGTTCGGGGCACCGGGAAAACGGCGGAGCTGGAACTTTGTAGCAGCAGTGGGCACCGGTGGACACACAGGGCTGCTGTTCATCAAGGACTCAAGGTATGGACTGAGATTCCTGGTGGACTCCAGCTCATAGAAGAGCCTTCTCCTCCCAACTCGAGCAGACATTCAGGCCAGAGGCAGTGGCCTGTTATTCAGCACCGCTAATGGGTTGTCCATCGTGACTTTGGTTCACGATCGGTGTCTGTTTGTTTCAGCGACCACCGTTTTGAGTGGGACTTTGTGATAGCATCACCCGTTTTGGCACTCGGTCCGACATTACTTTGGAAATGGGTCCGCAGTTCGTGTCGGCGCTTTGGTTGGCCCTAACTGGGTCGTTTGGAGCTATGGTACACCATACAACGCCATACCACCCTTCGCGCTTGCAGGGGTGGCGTCTCACCCAATGGGACTTGGGGCTGGGGGCCGTGGCTTAGTCCGGAGTCAAAAATGCGCCAAGGACTCCAAGGCTCCGTCATCAATTATTCCTCGCCTCGCAACACAGTGTCAACATTTTCTTTTCTATTTTCTATTTTTGGTTTG
The DNA here is from genome assembly GCA_901007705.1 of Fistularia tabacaria. Classification (NCBI taxonomy): domain Eukaryota; kingdom Metazoa; phylum Chordata; class Actinopteri; order Syngnathiformes; family Fistulariidae; genus Fistularia; species Fistularia tabacaria. The sequence continues at coordinate 3,096 of CAAKHD010013783.1, read as the reverse complement.
ATTCTTTTTCAAATAAGAGAATTTCTCTCACACTTTTAGAATATTACTTGCACAAATTTTTTGTTTAATAATTTCAGAGGATTTCCCATTGCACATCTATGATTATTGAAACGTCCTGGTGAGGAGGAATTGGGAAATTTTATAAAATGTATTTCATCTTTCTCTTTTAAACTTTTAAAAACAAATGCCAGGTTGTCAATTATTTTTAAAACTCTAGGATTGACATAAGAAATAGTACCTTTGTAGTATTTCCTGCACAGTGACACTTTGACCTTCAGCATCCCACCTCTGTCCGTAAGGTCCGAATAACATGTCTAGACAAGGTGCCCATTTTTGACAAAGTAAAGAACGGGTCAGTTTTGTGGCCCTAACCGTCACACTACAGGCAAAAAATCTGAGAGCTAGAGACTGCATAATTGATTGGGCTGTAAATTAGTGATGAAGCTGAGGTGAGGAAGATGATGTCAGATGGGAAAAACAGCCCCTTGCCTCAAGCCAACATTGATTTCTCTGTCACTAAATAATGGAGAAATTCATTGGCATTTGGTATAAAAATTGGGTGACAGAGAAAGAGGGAGGAGGGGGTGATAGACCAGACCACCAGGAAGAAACCAAAAGAACATCTTCTTTGGTTGTTGAGACATTGAGCGAAGTCTTGATTGTGAAGTCTTGAGATTTACTTCAAAAAAGTTTTGTCTGTATCTTATTTTTTTTTAATTGATTTTTTTCAACAATGTCATTTCCCCTCTTATTACTTTTGAATTTTGTGGGTTTTTCAAATATTTATCTTTCATTAATTTGTGTGATTGTCTTTCAAACTTTCAGTTAATTGTTTTGCTGAATTTTCAAATGACATTTGAAGATTTTGTAATTTTTTGTGGGTCTTATTTGGTTTTTGTTGTTTATATTGTTATTTTATCTAAAATATGTGATTTTACATATTTTGTCAATGTCATGGTTTAACCTTAGTATTTAATACATTATCAGCTTATTATAACCTTGTTTGCCTTTAGCTGATATCTTGCTGATAATCCCGTTCTCAAGAGCTGCCACTATTCATTCATTCATTCATTCATTCATTATCTGTACAACTTACCCTTCACTCAGGGTTGAGGGGGGCCGGACCCTATCCCAGCTGTCATTGGTTGAGATGCTGGGTTCACCCTGAACAGGGTGAAAGAGACATACAAAACATAGAGAAAGAGACATACTTCCTCATTCCCACATCTGGGCAGCATCTCCAATGCATGTTTTTGGAGAATCAGGGCAGTCCCCTTTTTGATGCAGTCGGAAGTGCAAGCCATTGCTCCAGCTGATATAAGTTATGGTAAACTCATACGCTTTAAATCTAAACTGAGTTTTTGAGGCCATTTTGCATTCATGCACTTAGCCTGCTGTTCAAATGATACCGTTTTCCTTTAATTTTCCTTTTGCTTGTGTTTTAACTGTGTAATTTTATAAATGTGTTTTGTGTTTGTTGCAGCCTATCTTACCTAGGACTCTCTTGAAAAAGAAATGTTTAATGTCCATGGGAGTTTTTTCCTGGGTAAATATAGTGTAGATGAAAAAAACAAAAGAGGTTTCCCCCAGTACCCTTCAGTCATATTGAGTGACAGGATGAGAATGGAAATACCTGATTTAAACTCTGGACTAGGACAGACTAACCTCTTTTATAGCATTTTTGCTCCTTATGATGTATAATTGATTACTGATAGAAGATCCAAATGTTAATTTATAAACCCCTAATCTGAAATAATCCTTCTCTAATCTCTGAGGCAGTGACTGTATGGATGGCGATCAGTTTATTTTTCAGGGGAGATTTTTACAACGAGAAACTTTTTATCTGAGATATAGCCTGATAACATGGAATTTAATATAATTTTTTTTAGTTCAAAAGAAAAGTGACATTGTGCTATTGCTGCTAGTACTACTACTACTACTTCTGTTCAAAGCAAAACTTAAAATGTTTGTTTATTTGTTTGTGGTAAACTTTCTATTGTGTTTTGGTTCATATCTTATAAAATATGATATATTATATACACTCACTGGCACTTGATTAGGTACACCTTGCTGACCCGGTTGAACCCTTTTTAGCGTTCAGAACTCCCTTCAATGTTTGTGGTGTAAATTCAACGAGGTGTTGGAGATTTTGTGTGTGCCAAGAAAGCAACCCTAAAACAAATACACTTGCAGCACCATACAGCCTGAGCCATTCATATGAGGCAGGTGGATCCATGCGGAAGGTGTAGCAGGTAGAATTCTGACCCAAAAGTTGGGACTCATCAGACCATGAAATGTTTTTTCCAAACTACTTGTCCAGTTTTGGTGAGTCTGTGCTAAGTGACTCCGTAGTTTCCTCCTCTTTGTTGACAGAAGTGGTACCTGTTATGGTCTCCAGCTGCTGGAGACCATCAGCTTCGTGGTTCCACGTGTTGTGTGCTCAGAGATGGTCTTCTGTTGACCTTGGTTGTTACAAGTGTGTGCTTGAGTTACAATTGCCTTTCTACCATCTGGAACCAATCTGGTTGTTCTCCTCTGACCCCTGGCATCAACAAGGCACTTTCGCCCAGTGAAATACTGCTCACTGGATATTCTGTCTTATTCGGTCCATTCTCTCTAAACCCAGAAAAAGGCTGAGTGGAAATCCCAGTAGATCATCAGTTCCTGAAACACTCAGACCAGCGAGCATTCATTCAAAGTCATTTCGATCACCTTTCCTCCCCACCCTTCTGCTCAGTTGTAACTTCAGCAGGTCACCTGGACCACATCTGCATGCCTCAGTACATTACTTGTTGCCATGTGAAGAATTTGTTGACCTTTATAAACTAGGTAAACTGCTTATTTTACATCTTGGTCTTTCCATTTTTTCCATTACTTAATTGAATATGCTTGCCACACATAAACACATACACATACACATACACACACTTACACAGACACACACACACACACACACACACACACACACACACACACACACACACACACACACACACACACACACACACACACACACACAAACAGACAGACGAATACACAAACTATCACAATAAACCAGACAATCCCACACACCGCGCAAACCAAGGGGCTGAGATC
>CAAKHD010013782.1:271602-288784 GCA_901007705.1 Fistularia tabacaria | reverse complement strand
TTTATAAATGTATCTCACACTCAGTTAGTGTCTCTTTGTGTGTGTGTGTGTGTGTGTGTGTGTGTGTGTGTGTGTGTGTGTGTGTGTGTGTGTGTGTGTGTGTGTGTGTGTGTGTGTGTGCATGTGTCTCATCATGAATCAGGCTGAGTCACTGTAGAATCATTCCTATCCTCAAGTGTAGCTTGCGAAACAGATGGTGGACATTTATACTTGTACTGTGTGTGTGTGTGTGTGTGTGTGTTTGGTTATAATCATGTGTGTGCACCTTTGTGTCTGTATGTGTGACTGTTTGGGCATCCCCATGAGTGTGTGTGTGTGTGTGTGTGTGTGTGTGTGCATGTGTTTGTTTGTCCCCATTATTGTGTGTAATGTTTGTGTTTCTGTGTGTGTTTGTGTCTTTATGTCCATGTATGTATGTATGCGTGTATGTATGTATGTATGTATGTGTGTGTGTGTCCCTGTCTGTGTCTGTGTGAGCGTCTGTTTGTTTGCCTCCCCGTGTGTGTGTGTCTGTATGATTTTATGTATGTGTGTGTGCCTGTGAGTCTGTGTGTATGAATGTTATGCAGTTATAATGCAGAGTCACTAGTTGGCGCTGGGGATTCCAGTGTTTCCTACAGTTGCTGCTGAAAGGAAGCAGGCTGTTAAGAGTTGTTAAATACACTGTTGCATCATTTCAGTGTTTACATACGGGCGGCCATTTTTAGCCGAGTGATTACCTGATACAGGCGTGAGAAGAGAACTTTCATTTTTTTTTCAGGAATCTCTTAGAAATGACCTGAAATTAGATTTGCAAAATAAAGTACCCTGAAACCTGCAGCAATTCTCCTCAGAGGTCAATATTCCCGTGTCTCTTTCGCCATGATGGAATGGTAGAATATTGACACGGAGGCTGAGAAAGACGCAACCACGGTCCAGGACTCCCAGCCTCGGGGAAACTTCTGACCATATTTGGTCACAAGCACACCGTAATGGATGAAAGTGGATTCCTGCTTTGATGGCGAGGGAGGAGAACGATGCAGGAGAAAGAATTTTACAATGGACAGGGGATCGTTTTCACTTCCCTGTGCTCGTTTGCTGCCTGGATCTAAACCCGCGTTGCTTGATCAATACCAGGGTCCGCTGATCTATCAGTTTTTAGTGATAAGATTGAAAATATGTGGATATTTTGGAGCTTGGATATCATTTCTGGTCCTGGAAAATGAAATATCAGAAATAGGTCCCTGGTTGTGGAGTCTGCGTGTTCTCCCCGATATGATGGAGGTTCAGTGGAGACCCTAACTTACGCAGAATAGTGAATGGTTGCCCTGTGACCAGTTCCAGGGTGAACCTCCCCCCAAATGACAGCTGGGATAGGCTCCAGTACCTCCGAGTGCAGGGGAAGAGGTATAATGTAGATCATGAATGAATGAATATCAGCGAAAAAATATATTGCAAAAAAATTGCACAAAAAAATATCAAAACATGAGTGGATAAATAAAAAAGATATCAAGAGGAATATCAGCAAAAACTCTTCAGAAATTGTTAAAAAAACGAACTAAAAAAAAAGTAATGATCTGTTCCTCCGCTTCTGTTCCCAGATGACTCTCGGACACGAATTCGGAGCCGGAGCGGCTTGTCTGAAGTGCAAAGACAAGTGTGAGGGGTTCGAGCTGCACTTCTGGAGGTTTGTCCCCCGGCTTCGTCCCACCGGAGACCTGCAGGGATACAGTTGCAATCCTGCAGGGATACAGTTACAATGCTGACGAAGTACAGTTACAATCCTGCAGGGATTGTTACAGTCCTTTAGAATTACAATTACAGGACTTCAGGAATTCAGTAGAATCCTGCGGGACTACAGTTACAGTCCTTCAGGGACACAATTATTATCCTGCAGGGATTCAGTTACAATCCTGCTGGAATCCAGTTAATTTCCTGCTTGGATTCAGTTACAAACTTGCAGAGATACAGTAGCAATCCTGTAAGGAGTACAGTTATCATCCTGTAGGGATACAGTTACCATCCTGTAGGGATACAGTTACCTTCCTGCAGGAGTACAGTTACCATCCTGTAGGGATACAGTTACAATCCTGCAAGGATACAGTTGCAATCCTACAGGGAGATAGTTACAGTCCTGCAGGAGTACAATTACATCCTGCTGGAATACATTTACTACCCCATGGGACTACTGTTCTTTTAATCCTAACTTCAGGCAGAGTAATTTTTGTGGACCGTGTGTGATGTGTGTGTGTGTGTGTGTGTGGGGTTCCACGGGCCCTCCCAGTCTGGACCGGGAATTATCCACATTACTGGTTCTGGTGTTGCGATCCTGGTGGTCCAGCAGCACAAAGGAACACGGTGGGCGCAGGAATGTACCTCGTCCCCAACGGACAATGGACTTCATGCATGACAACCCAGATTTATTCACCAGACGCACGCCATCAGCTTCATCCACAGGCCCTCTAATTAGCTGAAAGTATTTTTTTAGCAAAACGAAAATAAAAAAAATCAGCAATTTAAAAAAATATATTTTTCAATGGTTTCTACAATAATTTTAAGCTTTTTAGAATATATATTTTTCATCTGATTTTTTTTTTTTGTTTAAAATATTTTCCTCCTCTTTTGTCAATGTCATTTCATACAGTTTTGAGTGTGTTTTTCTAGCAATAATGTGGTATCTCCAAGCTCGCTTTTAAAGTGTATGTTAGCTAGATTTTTTTCAGATTTTTTTAAGTATATTTGAGTTGTTTTCAGGTTTTAAAGCATTTTCGGCCAAATTTTTAACCATTTGTCAGCTAAATAGTAAATATTTTGTAGCTATTTTGTAGATTTTAATTCCTGATTTTCAGCTCTTTAAAGCTATTTTTCAGCCAGCTCTTAAGCTGGATGTATCATATTTTGTAGATTTTTAAACTATATATATTAGATTTGTTTTTTAATATATTTTTCATTTTTTTTTAAGTATTTGGAGTATTTTTCCACTTGTCCGCAGTTTTTACAGACTTTTGAATGTGGTTTCAGCTGATTTCTGTCAAATATTCATAATTAATTCAAACTATTTATCTGATAATTCTAAGACAAAAGTCCATCTAATACTTCCACATCAGCGTGCTTCTGCTCAAAGGTAAATTTTGTGGTTTGTTTTTATCTTCCGATGCATTTATGCATAAAACGCGCTAAGAGAAAGTAGTGGGGTGGCATCTTATCAACCAATCACAGTGCACGGGGAAAATCGAGCAGCATTTTCTCTCAAGGCGGTCACCATGGCTACGGGCAGGCAAGTTGGCAGCCACAGCACATTCCTCTGTTAAAGTGGAAGGATGCTTTAAGTTTGTTGTGCCGCCGCCACGCCTCATTTCTTCGCAGGACCTTCTGTCGTCCGGGTCGCGCCATCCGGTCCTGACTGCGTAACCGCGGCGACAGAGGGACCCGGTTTGGGCCCCGCTGGGGCCGCCGACATCAACTGCCAACATGGCACCCTCTCTCCACGCCTGCCATGTTTGGCACATAGTAGCAGAAAAACAAAACCAAAAACACAGAATGAGTGATGGAACTACAAACTTCCCAAGTTCCAGTGCCATCAATGGATGTTATTATTTGATTGAAAGGCTTTCCTGTGTATCGCTAATTTTGATTCCATTTCTCGATTTATACATTTAAAAAAATGTAATTCTATATTGTAAATGTCTCACTGATTTTCACCTTATTTTATCCAATTATTAGTCAAGAGAACAGAAATCCATCCATTTAGATTGCATTACGACATAACTTGCAATGTATTTAGAAGAATAAGCTCCTGCTCCTCGTCCTCTCGAGGTCTTTTAAAATTGACGCTCCTCGCATCTCAGCCCTCACGCTCTTTTGACGCAGGAAGATATGCCGGAACTGCAAATGCGGTCTTGCCGACCACAACGTCCAGATGAACAGCGAGGAGAACAAGAAGGTGGGGAAGCTGTTCGAGGACACCAAGTACACGGGCCTCATCGCCCAGCTCAAGACAGATGGCCTCCCTGGTTACCAGGGCAACCAGGTCACCATCACGCTGCCTGCCCCGGCCACCGCTCATATCATGGCACCCAGCGCCGCCTCCGCCACCGTCCGTCCCGCCGCCTCGGCTGGTTCCACCTCAGCCGGTTCCACCTCAGCCGGTTCCACCTCAGCTGGTTCCACTTCGGCTGGTTCCGCCTTGTCCGGTGCCTCGGCGGGCACGGGGCCCGGCAGCGCTGGGGGTCAGGCTCAAGCTCAGGCCCCGAGTCAGGTGCTTTAACCAATAACAGCTTTGCTTTTTCTGCTTCATTTTAGATCATTTCTCGCTGATGCGTGACTTCTGTCCTTCTCTTGAACTGGCAGGCCATATCCAGGCCGGCTGCCCTCTCGGCTGTCAAAGCCACCAAAGTCCCCGTGTCGGTCAACACCTTGGCAACCAGCGTCCAGGCGGTCGCTCAGGACCAGCCCGTGAAGTCCGTCACTCTGGAGTGGGTTCCACGGGTTCCCAACAAGCACCTGGTGAGTCGAGGGAACTGCAATCTCCAGATTTTTGTTTTAAGAAATTATGATATGCATCATGATACAGCGGAACCTTAAGTCACGAGTGCCCCAACTTAGTTTTCCGAGATACGAGCTGTCGCTCAGTTGATATTTTTTTTATTCCTAATTTTTTTATTATCTAATTTTTTCTTCCTTCCTTTATCTTTTTTGTGATGCAAGCAAGATCTGAGCTTAGGAGTGAGTGGGATGAGCGTTTGACACCGACGTGGCCGCCGCTGTCCGTTACGTTGTGTTTGAAAACAGTCGGATGCGCCGCCCACCACTAAGTAACCCTGCGAAAGTCATAGAAGAACAGGGGGGTGGTGTTTGTGTTGTCCACTTCTCGGTGTAGAGAACTTGTTGTTTCTGAGATACCATGACCGGGAGCGGTGTCATCTGTGAGATGGTACGGCACATTTAAACGACGGGAACGTCAACGGACGAAGCATCAGAAGCTGTTTAGCGATAAAGTGTAGCATATCGTGCAAGTTAAATTTAGCAACACATTGTCGTACTAAGTGTGTAGCCAGTAAGTTAAGTTAAGCGATAGAGCACGAAATGAAAAAGTCCCCAAAGCTCCTCCCTGATTTACTCCTCCGCCGCTGACATCTTGGTCCGATCTTCAAGGTAAATAGACTTAATAAAACCAGTTTATTTCTTTACATTCTCTTCTATAAGGTATTTTTTTCTTTTTTTAATACATCGTCATTGATAGAGTACATTTTTCTTATTTAAAACACATAACAAAACTGCGGGGTTGGAACAGTTTAATACCATTTCAATCCATTTCAATGGGGAATTTTAATTTGATTTATGGGCTCAGTCACACAACGAATTAAGACACACAAGTCAAGGTTCCATGTTTTTTTGTTTTTTTTTTGTTCTATCAGCTGTTGAAATCGTCGTCTCCAGGCTTGAGAAGCACAAATTCTGAATTACTCCTCGAATCACATGTAATTGTACTGACGTCACAGTCACAACGCCGATCCGAAACATCCTTTTCCGGACTTTGAAAGTGAGACCAATTCATCAAAATGCCACTAGGGGGCGACAGACCATCCTCTTAATCCCACCCAGAGGTCTGCTGCTGGTGTTTTCATTGATCCATTTGAATTTTCCCACGGTCTGTTCCTCCAGGATGGACGCCCTGTCCCCGACCCGAACCGTTCTGTGTTTAGTCTGGCCCGCTATCTGTGCGCAGCCTTCTGATTGGTTTGTGTCCCCCGCCCTCCCTCGTCCTCGTCCTTCACCCAAGCCTTTTGCTCTGTTCACCCCCCACTCGCAGGCGACGCGTTACATCGAGCTGCTGCCGCCAGAGAAGCGCCCGGTGGTGGGTTCAGAGGGCGCCAAGTACCGCCGGCAGCAGATGGCCCGCCAGCTGCCGGAGCACGACCAGGACCCGTCCAAGTGCCACGAGCTGAGCCCCTCCGAGGTCAAGCAGATGCAGCAGTACGTTCGCAAGTACAAGGACGAGGCCCTGGGGATCGGCGACGTCCGGCTGCCCGAGGACATGGCTCGGGTCCAGGGTGGTGAAGCTGCGGTGGGACCGGGCGCCGGAGCCAGGGGGGCCGCAGGGGCCGGGAACAGGTCAGTTGCCGCGGCTGCAGGTGCCGGTGTTGGTCCTGGAGCGGGTGGTCCTGGAGCTCCCGGTGTCGGTGGTCGTGGAGGTCCAGGTTTCGGCGGTTCCGGAGCCCCTGGCGAGTGCCCTGCCGGAGGAGCCGTTGGTACCACTGCCACTGCCGGAGCCATGGGGGCCCCTGGATCTCAACAAGCCGGACCCCAAAAGAGCTTTGTGAGCAGTTTCCTTATTTTCATTTACCGTCTTCATCGAGCTGCCTGTCTAATTTCTTTTTATTTTTCATGGGGGTTCTGAAATCACCGGAATGGGTTTGTCATGACTGTAGAATTTTTTTAGATTCACTAAAAGAATACAAAAAATAATCCCACAAACATTTCAGTTAAGTGTAAACTGTCTCCAACTCTTTGAATTGGATATAAGAGTTGTATTCCAGTCAAGTCTACTCACACCACCAATCAATCAGTTTAGTGATTAAAAGAACAATAATCAGTCAAAAATTAAACCATTAAATGATCAGCTTTCATCTCCATTGATAGTTCGACTTCGTCGGGCTTCCGACGAAGTCTAAATGAGATGTCCCTTCGCCATAGCGGCAATTGATCAATGTATCGATCGAAATGTATGCGACCATTAGTGATTGATTATCTGCGGCAAAGTCCCATCAAATCCCGTGTCCTCAAGAGTCTGCAGCAGAAAACCGCAGTACATTGATCAGACACTCGGTGGAGCCCGTGAGCCGGGTCAGTCTCTGGCACTGCTGCCCGTCATGAGGTCACTGCAGAAACCCTCTCTTGTGATTAGTCTCATGATTTATGTCGCTGTGAATGGCGTTGTTGGGTGTGTGTGTGTGTGTGTGTGTGTGTGTGTGTGTGTGTGTGTGTGTGTGTGTGTGTGTGTGTGTGTGTGTGTGTGTGTGTGTGTGTGTGTGTGTGTGTGTGTGTAGCGATAAGGGAGCCGGCTGTTGCCGGTCCTGTAGGGGCTCCGCAGTCAGAAATAACCCGCTACGGGTTAAAACCGTCGGGGTTTGAGCCTCCCGCGAACGATCCTGACCTACATCGGATGCAACACAACCAGGAACTCTGTAAACGCGGCGACAATCCTCCATAAAATCCTCGGTGTCATCTGAAATGTCATCTCTTTGTATGACCTTGACTCCGAAAAATGAAATTCTAGTCGTTGAAATTATGCATTATGGTCGCGGCATTTGAACCTTATACTGCTGCATCATCATCCCGCAGAAGTGGCCTTGCACCAGGCTAGAAGGGCACCAGACGAAATGATTTACTTATTTTCAAGACTTAGACTTGATGGTGGCCATTACAAATATGTCAGTTAGTGCCCTTAACTTCTCCACGCCCCGTTATTTACTGCTCTAATGGTTTTTAAGGAGGGTCAAACAATTATGAGATGGATAAATCTATAGATAGACAGACGGACGGACGGATGGATGGATGGATGGTTAGATAGATAGATAGATAGATAGATAGATAGATAGATAGGTAGGTAGGTAGATAGATAGATAGATAGATAGATAGATAGATAGATAGATAGATAGATAGATAGATAGATAGATAGATAGATAGATAGATAGATAGAATAAAGGCCTGGTGTAATTCCTCGTTCGAGTGGAAGCAGTGGATTGAGGCCATGACAGTTTGTGATAAATCGCTGTCCATTCACAGCACCCTCTCGTAGTTACATCTCGCCTCACATCCAGCGACGGAGGAGGGACCCCCGTGCTGCCTTTAGTGTCTCAGTACAGCTCATGTTTTCGAGCACGACAGTCCAGCTCTTATCGGGAAACGCGGATTCCTCTGGTTACGAGAATAGAATTGGCGGTAGAAAGGAGGGCCTACACGTTTCAAACCCCTGGACAAATGGATGAACAAAATTTGAGAAAAACACCGAAAACTATATGCGACGATAGAATATTCGGTGGCTTATGTCGTAGTATTTTAGCCACGCAATATGGAAACATTGTATTTTAATGGTTCGTGGTTAATCCAGGAACACATAATGCAAAATTTGAGAGAAAACCGAAAACACAGTCTGTCAGTCCCATTTCATACTGGCTCCGGATTATTTCTTTCCTCGCAGCTGTTTGGGATTTTACGTCAAAAACAACGATTATCACTGAAATATGACCGTTTCCTTCGCCGCGGAAAAAGTCCATCTCTCTCACGACGACCGGGGATTCTGCTCGCCATGCAGTCGTGATGTCAGACTTTCCCACAGTCCCGAAAGGCAGCATACGAGGAGGGCCCGCCCCGCTCCTCCCTCTCCTCTGACGTCACTCTAACGGCTATTTGCATGAAGTGCTGTGTAGATGCAGCCCGACGCTCCTGCAGAGCGAGTGTTCAAGGGGCGAAGCGAGGGAAGCGGCACCGTGGAAACAGAGGAGGAGGGCCCTTTGGGTTTCACATCCGCGGATCAGGAGCGAGAACAAGGTGTCGGAAGGCACGTCGAGGCAGACGAGAAATAACGCGGGAGGATAGCGATTGTCTTGCGTCGGGTAAAATGGAGCTACCCGCCGCGGGAGAGCACGTCTTTGCGGTGGAGAGCATCGAGAAGAAACGCAGCAGAAAGGTTTGTCACATGTAAATGAGGAGGATTCCTCTCATGAACACCATTGACTGCATGCCGCCCCCCCCCCCCTCCTCCGCGCCCCCCATAAGAGACGATTTCCAAGATGACGGTGTGCGCGGAGTGCATTTGCTCCGCACAGCAAGGTGACACTAAATATCTCGTTTTTCTCCCTTTTTACAGGGGAGGGTTGAGTATCTGGTCAAGTGGCGTGGATGGTCTCCAAAGTAAGTCACCTTATTGAAACATTACAATGAAAAAAAAACCTGGCATGAACACTTCAAAACAGAGGTGTTTGTGTATGGTCTGTGAGCGTGGGCGCGCATATGGGCGGTTGCGCGTTCCTGCTATCAGCTTTTGAACGGTTTGCCAGATGATGGATGTGGGTTTACAATGTTTGCAGTCCTCGGTGTGCCAGTATGAGGGAGACACGTACATAATTGAACGCCAAGAGTTGAGTGGAGGCTGGGCCGCTGTGTCCTCCTCTCCCCTCACACCGCTGTGCAGAAAACGCGCTCATAGAACATGACTCAAACGTGCACCACCAGCAAGTGTATCACGCATGTTGTCCACTGCAGATACTCTTAAATGACATATGGGAAAGGCATGCAAATGCATACTTACAATCAGGTCAGCTTGGGAGGAGAAACCATCCCGCGGTCAGTTTTGACAGCTATGTTCTTGACTCTCCATTTCTGAGCAGATACAACACGTGGGAACCAGAGGAGAACATCTTGGACCCAAGGCTGCTTGATGCTTTCCAAGACAGGTAAGCTCACTGCTCGATAAGCCGACATTACCAGTGGCTGGTTAACACAGACTCACCAAAATAGGTTTTCATTTTCCCACATTTCCGGTTACTCACTACAATATGATGGCTTTCCTGCTAGTTATGTTCAAAGCTTAAACTATGCTGCCTGCATTGAATTTATCAATGATAACAATCCGTCAACATGGTGCCTCCATTTAAAATGTAAACGTTCACTACCTTGCCTAGTCACAAGGTTTGGATTAGGAGAAAGACTGCTGGAAAGGTCAAATTCAGGTCAGACGTGTCGGAGCACAACAGTGACACGTTGGACCTTTACCACCAGCTTGCCTTTCGAGTTCTCCCTGCTGTCCCATTAACCCAACGCACCACTGTCATCTCATGCAGAACCTAAAATTGCACCATTAAAAGTCATATTCTTGTCATAAAAGGGTTCAAGATTTGAATTTTAAACTGTGGTTGTCAAAAATCTTAACTTTTAAAAGATATGTTTTATAATGAAAGAAAGTCGCTCTTTCATTTAATGCTGATCTCAAAGTTTGAATTCATTTATGTGCTATTAACATGTTTGCTAACCTGTGAGCAGTATAAGCAGTATGGAAGAAAGAATGAATATACGTAATTACGGGTTGCTATAAGCACTTAGTTTGATTAGGTTTTGTGACAGTATAGTCAAGTCAACCTGAATCAATGGGTTTGAGGGCAAAGCTTTAATCAATAATTGATTACTGATCAACTCATGAAGTAAACAAACTGAAACAGGGACTGCTATGATATGACATTAAATTAAATCGTTTGTGATGTTTAAGAACAGCACCTTCGGTTGTGAAAAGCACAAACATTCATCACTATTTGCTGACATTTTATGGACCCGTTCATGAATCGACCAATTTATTGCCAAAGAAAATGATCAGTATATCTGTTGTTTTGGTTTTTTTTCAAGTTCTGGACAAATTTCAACTTTTTACAAAGTATTGAAGTTAATTCAATTCAGAATTGCTTTACTTCACTTTAATTTGAGGGTCTGTTTTCCCTTTTTTTAAACCACCAAAAAGTATTCTATATTTGTATTCATGTGCTTAGATTTAACATTAATGATCTTATAACAGATGTTTAAACAAGGCTGGAGTTACTCTCATCTTTTTTTTTTCCAAACTAATGATGAGCGGTATTACTTAGAATTAAAAGTTGCAATTCCTAAATGTTTCAAGATTGATATACATTTTAAGTCTTAATATTCATTCATTATCTAGACTTATCTATACTGCTTGTGCTACCTTATTCACATGTCTGGGAAAGTCTAATATGGTTTTACATTGAAATGTTAAATCGTATTATTTCAGTTAAATATTAGGGAGAATGTGTGCATGAAACGTTTTCCATGTACCCTTGTTTAAGTTACAGGTGACAACAGTAGTGAGTCATAAGTGTAATTTTACACATGCACATCCCCATTTGAGATTTCAGGTGGACACGTCACCATGTGTGAAGACAACTAGGTCTGCACAGTGAATCTAAAACATCGAGAGATGTGACAGAAAGAAAATACTTCTCCTTCGATAGAATGGGGACTGTACCGTACGGTACACATCTGTCTTGGCTGGCACAGAATTACTTAAAAGGCAAGAGGAAATGAAGATTATCTTAACCAGGGACATAAGCGGTAGAATAGTAATTGTTACAATTCAGAAATCCCGACGAGTTCACAAGGTTTTTTGTTAGATGTAATCTGCATACCTCCCATGAGAGAACAGTCCTAAAAGGGTCCACAATGTTGAAATTAGCTATATGGCTAATTGCTAAATTGCATGTGGAGTGACTGACCAGACAGTGTCATGTATGGGGGGGTGGACCTGAAATTGAATATCTTAAATGCATGTTGAGTTAAACTGTCTCTGGTTTTTCTCTTCGCCTCCCTCAGTAACCTCTCAGGTGCAGTTCGCGCATTCAGACTAAACATCACATTCGCTCTGTGCCTGTTTTTGCAATCACCTCTCCCTTATTCTCACTAAAGGGGAGAGATTTTATTGAAACTAATTGCATGTCTCTCCAGGGAGCCAAATCGTCTGAATGCCAGGCTATGAAAATACACCGAGTCGTCACTGTAATTAGATGTGAGGGGGGTGGGTGGAGGAGGGGACTGACATCACTCCTGTCTGCAGTATTGAGTTACTGTCTTAGACAGACTTGTGTGGAGACTGAGAAAAGCCAAGGAAAGTCCAAGAGGGGCCTTCCGTGTTTCTTCTTCTTCTCTGCAGCCATTAGGACTCATATTTAATGTTATTCTGGAACGAAGAAGGAGCCAGTGTTTAGTTTTTAGTAGCAACGAGTCTGCACCACAAAAGGGCTTGAAATATCGTGTATGATATAACTGAATTGGAAACCTGATTTTACTCCTTTAAACTATTTGGAATAAATTTTGCTTTACATTTACACATCGGTAACTCCAGATTAACTTAAGTCTGTAACGCAGGCTCAGTGTTACTTTATTCGCCCTAAGGGGGACATCCCTGACATGTTGTTGCCAAGCAACCACAACTCATCTCAGTGAGATGGTTTCACTGATTGGCTGTTGTTATTCTCTCCCACAGAGAACGTCAAGAGCAGCTGATGGGATATCGCAAGAGAGGTCCCAAGCCCAAGCACCTTCTGGTTCAGGTAAGAAAATTAAGTGGAAAGGAGGACTTACCCCAGGGATTTCCTCTCGGAGCCTAGGAGCATTAGTAATAATATAGCCTTTATAAAGGTGTGGAAAATCACACAAGCCGATGCCGATAAATACGTCTATGTTTCCATTTTCGGGGATGGGCGTACACCCCTTGAAAGAAATATGCGGGGAGTGGGCAGGATTTCCGCTTTACAAAACCCAGATTATGTCAGCACACTGCTTTAATTGCAACTTCTCTTTTCTTTAAAAAACAAGAAAAAACATGCTCTGTTTGATTCTGGAAAGGTACCAGAGTGTTTAGTGATGCTCTTAGACAGATGTTTTCTCAAAACAAAATGATAACCTACTTCCTTTGTGGGTCAAGCTTAGGTGCATCATATAGAGAAGATGACTTAGGGTAAACGTGTTTTTATGTTAACTATGTTAACATAAAAACGTGTTAACTCATAAATTATCTTTGATTCCTAGGACCCAGTGTGCTGCTTGTTTTTGGTCCTACAGGTCCTACAATAAAATAGAGAATCATTCTTTGTAAGTCCCTCCCTTTCGAGAAAATACCTTTCATATTTAACACCTCTTGTGTAATAGAGGCCTGCTGTTTCAAGTCTATCTAAAATCTCAAAAGAGCACGTTTCACATTTACTGCCATAAGGTGTACTGTACATATTCCAAACAGCTGACTTAAGATGTAAATTGACATTTTAGAAAATCAAATATCCAGTACATACAGTAAGATAGGTCTGATCTGCTGCAAACAAACGCATGGCTCCAGTTAAGTGACAGACTTGTACATTTAGCATATCCCTCACCAGTCCCAACAACTGGGCGGGGTGGGGGGTAGCTTTGGTTCATCTCAGGAGGGTGTAAGTGGTAACACATGGGATAAAGTCAATGACGGTGACACAAATCAGCCGGTGACATTCACCTAAGGTGAGGTCACAGGCCCAGGAAGCCCTTTGAAATATCACTCTGATGAACATGTGGCCAGCTGAAAGGGCTGTAGCTAAGCAGTGGGCAGACTGTGGGAACATAGAGGTGGCCCCTGGAATGAAGTTTTTGCAGAGGAGCCCCTGCACACATTGGAAGCAGGTCCTTCAGTAAAACTCAGCATTCTGAATGAAGCACTTTTATTGAATACGAATTGGATACATGGATGAGTACTGTGAACAGTTTGATCATTTATCAAAACCCCTTCCACCTTTATTTAGAATACTGGAGAAATCCCCTTTTACATTTTATATTATTAAATCTATATTCAAACCTCACTGTCTCTTGCCTTTACAGGTCCCGTCTTTTGCCCGAAGATCCAGTATTCTGGCTGACCTTCATGAGGTATCCCTGGAAGAGGACAGCTGTCAGAAGAACAGCTCTATTCAGATGTTACGTCCACAGAGCCAGCAGTACCAGCTAAACAGCAAGAAGCACCACCAGTACCAGCCACAGAGCAGGGAGCGTGAAGCTGAGCAGCAGACCCATGGCAAAAAGTTCTACTACCAGCTCAACAGCAAGAAACACCACCACTACCAGCCAGGCCTCAAGATGCCTGAGCCTATACTTGCTAAGCCGAGAGAGGCTAAAGCTCCAGAGATCTCAAATAAGGGCTACAACCTCCCCCCCGTACTGCAGCAAAAATGGGTCCGGGACAAGGACTCAGGATGCCTGACCAAAGTAAAGGACATCACCATGGAGCTAAAGAAGCTTCCAGCAGATCTCAACGGTCATCAAGAGCCACAGAAGGAGAAACCCAAGGAGGATTCTGTACCACAGAACAACGGTGTCAGTGGAAGTAAGTTAAAGATTGTTAAAAACAAAAACAAGAACGGGCGGATTGTAATTGTCATGAGCAAATACATGGAGAATGGGATGCAGGCAGCTAAGATCAAGAGCGGGGATTCCCAGACAGTGGACCAGACGCCCCAAGGAACGGACAACAGTGCTGAAAAGCACTTGCAAAAAATGAAGCTTGTCAAAAAGCTCGGCCTCATGAATGGATTCGCGAAGAACCCCAAAGACAATCCATCACTTACCTGTTCTGGATTTACAGAAGATAATGCCAAGGAAAAGGAACAGTCCCCAAAAGTGGAGCACATTGTGACAGAGCAGGATAAACACATTGAGGTGAGGGGTCAGGAGCTGCTGCCAGCAGATCAGCCTTTACAATTGACGACCCGACCAAATCTGGTCTCCCCGCCTCTCGACAAGGGGGTTCACTCCATCACTGACAAAAAAGAGGGCCAAGGTGGACCTCAAAGACTAAAACGTCACCTCTCTGACAGTGGTGAGGAGCATGGGAGTACTAAGAGGTTTGTGAGCTCCCCTGAGGCGACATCTTCACCCACCCAAAGTATCAGCATTGACCAAAACGGCCCCCAGGTTCCCTTTGGAATGCCAGACTGTGTGTACTCAGATCAGGAGGAACCCATTGACTTGAGTATGGTAAAGTCCAGGCCTAAAGCTGCTGTTTCCACCATCACCCAGACAGAAAAACACACAGAGCTTGACACTAGCACACAGGATGACCCCCCCCCACAGGCTGAAACACCAAATCAGACAGACACAGAAGTAAAAACTCCGCTTCAGACTGAAATGCAAGAAGCTGCAAATGAGGAGAAAGTTGATTCATTGTCTGTGTCTACCCAGGAAAAGAGAAAACTGGAGATGTTTCCATCTTTTCAGCCTTTCCTTGGAAACATAGTCATCACAGACATTACTACAAACTGCCTCACTGTCACATTCAAGGAATACGTGGCAGTGTAAGGACTGGCAAACAGCTGTATAAATGTACATCAAATATATTTGTATTTTCAGATGCTTGAATGTACAAACAAAATCTTGATGTTTTCTTTTTAAATAGCTAAGGAAAGATCTTTTATTGAATTATTTGCATATTTCTTCTCATAAGCTCTACCTGTTGTCATGTCTGGAGATTTTTAATCACATGCAGTATCTAATTGCTGCTATTTCCAACGTGGTTTGAAAAACGTACTTAGATTTAAAAAAAAATGCTGGAACTTAAATTGAAGATGCACTTACATGTAAATATACTTACCTTTTCTATGGATGTTATTTGATTTATATGCTCAACTGTCTCCATTCTCTGATATTGTTAAAACAAATGCAGGCTTTATGGAGACTTGTCAGGAAGACAAATTATATTGGAACAAGGTAAATTACACTGTGTGTGTGTGTGTGTGTGTGTGTGTGTGTGTGTGTGTGTGTGTGTGTGTGTGTGTGTGTGTGTGTGTGTGTGTGTGTGTGTGTGTGTGTGCGTGTGTGTGTGCGTATGTGTGTGCGTGTGTGTGTGAGTGCGTGTGAGTGCGCGCTTGTACTAGAGCACACAAAGCTGTGAATGTCAGTGTATGTTAACAGACAGATTTAAAGAAGAATGCATGCTGCTTGGACAGATGATGCCATTTGGCATGCTTAGACAAGCAGATAAAGGAAAATAAAGCACCTTTCTGTCAATTAATGTAACTTGCATAGTTGAGGAGGACGGTGTGTTTCGAAATGAAAGATTATTAATGTTTAATGTTTGATATTTGCTGTTATTATTTAGTCTGAGCACAAGCCACCGCGAAAAACCATGTGACCACGTTTTATGTTTTGCAGCCACACTGTGACACCAAAAAGAACATCTTACAATTGAATTATTTCAGTCACAAATCTGTTTTAACACCAGTAGAGCTGTGTAATCTAACAGATTAATACCACCAGCTGGGTGATCCGTCATTCAACTTTTCATGCTCTGTGGAGCCGTCAACATGTCCGTACCAGACTCCATGCATACCAGAGTTTTTCTAAGCTAATAGAGGAACATGGTGACATTATTAATCACTCTGGGGAATCCAGTTGGGAATTTAAAGCATTGTAAAAGCACGTGTTTTTTGTTTTTTTTGTCATAATCAGCAGACCTGTTTTCTTGTGTCATAAAACCGCACCTCCTGATGTGTCATCTTTGAAATAAACCCATTCCAGCACCGTGTGATCTTGAGTATTCAGAGGTGCATTGAACTGCTCCATGAGCCTGTTAACTGACGCACTCTGGATGTTTGTGTGCAGACCACTTGATGGCTTCCCATGATGCATTTTGCAATAATAAAGTTGTTTGCGAGTGGTACTTGATCATGCATGTGATGTGTTTCTTCTCCACGATCCCACAGAAGTCACGCAGTTGTCAGGAATGAAACGTGGTTGCTGATATTCTTTGTTACATGCTATCCGGGTTTCCCCACGGAGAACTGATGGACTATAACGTGTTCCAGCTATAATGCCCCTCAGTGTTTGGCATCAGACGTTAAGGTCTGTGTTATAAGGGGTGTGATTTTTCAATTGCTCCTCATCTCACCCTGTCTGATCAGACTTGCTATGTGTGCAGTATGAAATTGAAATGCCTCTCTCTCCCTCTAAATATATATATATATATATATTCGGATCAACACCGCTGGATTGCTGAGAGGCGCACAACCGCGGGGGAGATTCTGCTCAAACTGGCACCAATGCATCCCGCGTTACATCGAGGTTGTGGCACCGTTTCCCGTTTCATCTGCTCAGCTGTTCCCCGATATAACCGTCGGGCTCTTTAATTCAAAGATGAGAGAGAGAGAGAGAGAGAGAGAGAGAGAGAGAGAGAGCGCCAGCCTCCCTTGCCTCATAAACCCCCTCCGTGCAATGCGTTTATCAGCCATTCGACGCACGTATGTTTTCACGTATGATCGACGTGAGCCGACGCCGCGAACACTTGACGCAGAGCGAATCGAACGCAGTCCTCGACCATTTCCTCCGCTTGCAGCCCGCAAACCGAGCTGCTTTCTTTACGCGCGAATGTGATGAACGACATAGAAAATGGCTGTCCTCTCTCTCTGCCCCATCCACTTTCTTTTCAAATCGCATGTCTCTCTCTCTCTCTCTCTCTCTCTCACCCCCCCCTCTCCTCTCTCTTTCTTCTCCCCGTCTCCCCTCCCTGCCGTCCGATCGGTGTTGCGTCTTTTCTTTCCAACCGAAGATGCCGCGGCCATAAAAAAAAAAAAAAAAAAAAAAAAAAACCCCGTTCGTTTTGGGGTTCTACTTTTTTTTCTCA
>CAAKHD010013782.1:246849-268973 GCA_901007705.1 Fistularia tabacaria | reverse complement strand
AAATATTTGCGTTCTGCTGTTTCTTATTATAAAAAAGGGGGGGGGGTTGGTGGGGGGGGGGGGGGGGGGGGGGGGTGAAAAGTCCAAATCCTTTATTTACCTCCCAGAAAATCTCCCGCCCCTAAAGTGGGATTTAAAGCCGGCGCAGGGGTCTGATAGAGTCCTCGAAAAGTAGCTTCCGCTACAAGTCACAGACCAATGCGGAGGAAAATGAGAGTATACGAACGGTCAGCTGCTGATTTTTGCGTGCATCCGCTGAGTCATCGCAACCGTCGAATGCTATAAACATTTTGTAACTTAAAGCCACTAAATGTCTTGCGCCCAGTTAAGGAATTCCCACAGACTGTTATTTCATCCGACTGGGTTATTTTGTAAATTGACCACTCCGTCGGCCGACATTTCTGTGGACGACAGATCCGAAGAATCACAGACTCATCCGAAAAACAGATGCTCATCATCACAATAAAGCGCGGTGATCATTTTAACAATTAGGAGAAGGCATCCACAAGCGGCTGCTCGACGAAAATTCGATGAAACTGCGATATATTACAACGCCTTCGTGTCTGATGGTCTAACGCGTGTGTAAATAGTGTTTCATTTGGCCCGACAGGAAGTAGACTGATCTCAAAGCGGCGACTTAGCGAGGTAAAAGGGCAGGATTGATGCGGACACGCGAAACGACAGCGTGGAGAAAACACCATGTCTATCAACCATGTGCCTTTAGCTAATGTGTAATCTGCCTCATCCGGACGTGTTTGCTGTATTTGCCGATGCATTTTGCCGTCGTTGGGCGGACGAATCGAAAATGACACTGTTGGCTACACTTTTTTTTCTTCTTTTTTTTCCCCCCCTCTTGAGCTGCACGAAATTGCCGTTTCGTTCACTTCTAGCATCGTGCTCGTCATGTCAACGCGGTCGCGCACCCCGAGCTGTGGTCGTTTCATTCCATGCGCGTTAATGCCCATCAAAATTTGAGCGCAATGACTGACTCGCCGCCCGCGGAGGAGAGCCACCATTTCACCCGAGAAAGAATCCACACAGCCGAACGCTCCTCCCCTCACTTAGCAACCCGAGCACGTAGCAACGGCTGGACCAATGGGCGTTTCGCTGGAGGTTCCACCGACTGCGGTTTCTTAGCAACGTCGAGAAAAAAATCGCGCTGACGTCTATTCTGCTCGATAGTATTATGGTCTGTCGGGAATTCAGAGTGGTCGGGACTGGAGAAAAATATCTGCCTTGCTAGCGTTAGCAAGCTAACGGTAGGAAGCACTGGAGTAAACATGGAGCTGTCTGCTGTCGGGGAGAGGGTGTTCGCTGCCGAGTCGATCATCAAACGCAGGATTAGGAAGGTATGCGCGACATGTGCCGTGTTCTTTTCCTTTCACTTGTCACTAAACACAATGCGAATGCATCAACATCGTTCTCTTAATACCACTGTTGCCCCGCAAGCTAACGAAGTCTCCTCTTTCTGGTGGCATGCAGGGTCGCATTGAGTACCTAGTGAAATGGAAGGGCTGGTCTCCCAAGTAAGTATTGCTACGCTGTATCTCATGTTTTCCAGCGTCTGTCGCGGTGTCGGTGCTTTCTCGGCAGCTGTCGCTAGCTCCGCTCAGCTAGCGAGACAGCCAGATTAACGGTGGTGAACTGCACGATGGAGACCGTAGCGGGCATGCTAGCGCTATGGCCAGCCACATCGTGCGTTGTCAGCCCTTCGCTTCCTCAATTTAACTTTGCTTTATTTCATAGATACAGCACTTGGGAACCCGAGGAAAATATTTTGGACTCCCGTCTGTTTGCTGCATTTGAGCAAAGGTAAATTGTGTGGACCAGGCCTCATTGGCAGACGCACGAAATATTGCCGTGTCCAACATATCGCCACTGCCCTCGCTGCACTTTGCTCCCCTCAAACGTGTGTTTACTGTACATGTCACAGGGAGCGGGAAAGGGAGCTGTACGGACCCAAAAAGAGGGGACCAAAACCGAAAACGTTCCTGCTTAAGGTAATCCAGCGGCATGATGTTTATTTGAAAATATTTTTTCAATGCGTTCATTGACTCCGGTTCGTAATACGGTAGCGTAATCACATCCGACTCACACACGCGACACAATGGTCTAAGTGTCAGTTCCGACGGCTCATCCTATACGTCGTTATTCGATTTGTGCACGTCTCCCCATTGATGCTAATCCAACATATTCAAAGCATGCATCGCCTCAGCCGGTGTGTATTGTACGTGTATCCGCTAATACGAAAGTACCGGCTCATATGGAAGAGGCGTTTTCCCCGTGTAATAACTCCCCGCGGGTCTACTGTTAAGCAGCTGGAACCATTTGGCCAAACGGTCAAGAGATGTAACTTTTTTTTTAAGTCATCGGGTCAGATGCAAATGTTTTGTCACTTTGACGTTGAAGCTCATAAATGTAATGTTTATGGTCTGAGTGGCATACGAGAATCTGTCAAAAAGGGCTGAACCCCTAATGATAAATGTGTTCCAGTGTCCCACCGGGGGTGCAAATTAAAGTTGTAATATCCTTTTAATCGGACATTTTGACACTGCAGAATGCAAATGAATAATGGCTGAATTAAATTGAGCATCTTTGGCATCGGGTGTCATCATTCTTGTGGCATGAAAATGTGAAGCTTTTCGAAAAGTCAGTGTTTTATGACCGATTGTTTTCTATGAAAATGGAAAATTTCTGCTTGGAAAATAGATATTTGGTCGATTAGAATTCTAGACAAAAAAATCGAGGAAGTACTGCTTTCACTTCGTAATAGCCCTCTTTTATCATTTTCTAATAGGCTCAGGCCAAAGTACCTGCCAAAACGTATGATTTTCGAAATGATGCGGTGCGAGGGATGCAGATCACCTATCCAAACCCAGAGCCAGTTGTCACCCCCAGGGCCAGGGAGGGCCTCAGAGCGGTGGTTCCCACCATTTTCCCACCCAGCACGATTAATCGTGGCGAAAGTGTACGTGTTAGGGCACCGGAACTGACCCACGAGCTCCATCAACCCACCCTTCAACAAACCAGTCCTACAGGGCTAATCCACATACCCAAAAAGAGGGGGCCAAAGCCTAAGCCTCGCTTTAAGGACAGCAGCTCTGAGACCCACAAGAGGAGAGCAGAGGAGCAGGTGAGCCACAACCCTCACAAAATGCTGAAGCTCCAGGGTGAAGATAGGCTGGTCAAAGTTTCCCACAGATATCCGGAGAACCACAGCCATAAACCTCACCACCACCATCACCACCACCACCATCATCATCACCACCATACGCACAGTCGGGGAGCGTCCAGCGGAAGCTCCTACAAGCAACTGTACTCGGACTGCAGCCTGCGTCCACACAGAACAGATACGGATTCACACAGGACTAAGGACAGCTCCAGCTACCTGGCACCTGCACACTTCAAGCATCAGACCAGAATGAGCCAGAGTCGGCCCACCCATCTTCCACAGATGGAAAAGCCTTACTTCCTAGACAGGCCCTCGCCAACTCGGCTTGATGACAACTTGGATGAGGTGACGTGGAGGCCGTCTCTCTGCAATGTGGAGAAGGTCCTTGTAACCGATGTGACCACCAACTTCCTAACAGTCACCATAAAAGAGAGCAGCACTTCTAAAGGCTTCTTTAAAGAAAAGAGATGATCGCTTGACCTGTTTCTTTATGACATTCTTTGCTTTCCAACTTCATATCAGAATCATTCTGGTCTTCAGCGTAGTGTGAATCGGCAAAGCTGTTTTTTATGTAATATATAAAGGCAAATTACATAATGTGCATAAGCGTGTATATATTATAAAGCTGGACATCTATTTAATGTATGAACCAAATGAAGTCCATTTCCCATCGTGCACTGGTCACATGAAATGCATGTTTCCTTTGCAGCAACTGGCTACTTTCTTGTAAACTTGTAAATTGGACTGTTTTTTCAAACCGTAACATCCCAGACCTGTTTAAATTTTCACCTCCATTGTCTGGCCTGAGCACATGCTGGTAAATTGTGAGTGAGACTCAGATACGGAATCCATTCAACAAATTAAACCTTGAATTCGAACGACTAGATTCGATAAATACCATGTTCCTTTCAGAAGAGTAAATGTCAAAAAATAATAACGATGTACTCAAGCACTTTGTGTTTAAAAAAGTATTATGAAATTTGTGTTGCTTTCTAAGACAGTATGTCCTAGTTTACAGCATGCAGATGCAGTTTCTAATGTCATAGCATTTCTAACTCGAAGCTAACAGAATAACTTAATGAGGAACATCTTACAGATTCCCACACGTTGTGTATAACTCCATTTCCACTAACATAGTCTATTTTGCATTTTCATAGTACATGAAGCTTTGATGTGACAAGATAACTGTTGGTGTCAAACTGCTTTTTAGAGGCTTTTCAATAAATCTTGATTTTTTTTTTGGTCCTATTTTGTCGTGTTATATTGTCCACCGCGTGTTATTGCCACAGGAAGGCATTTTCATTCATTACCCTTCCCGCTTATGCTGGAAGGCCCTTTTCCAAAGGCGGGTGTTTCGGCTAGTCGTCGTGGGGTCAACCCGTGTCACTGATCCAATCCATCGCACGACCCGTTCAGGGTGTGTCGGTCTTTTCAAAACCGCTGCATGTTTCATACGAGCAGTAGAACGGAACTAACGAAACTCAGACAGAACCGGGGTTATTAATTATTTTAACTCAACCAAAATTGTACAAGTGGTGGGAGGAGGCCTTTGGATCGACTGACAAAGTCCTGCACATAATGAATTTTCCAGCAACATATTTCCGTGAAGGCCTCTCGGGCGGCGTCCAAAAAAACTGAAGGAGGCCCGTCGTTTCCTAGGTATTCTGGTAGTTCCGGTTTGCGGGACATCGCCGACACGTTAAACTACGCGCTTCTGTCTGAATCGTGCAGCCGTCATAGCGGCACGAAACGGGGGCCCGCGGCGAGCCGAGGTTTGCCCCGGTCGTCATCTCCGAAGGCCTCGGTGACCCTTCGATAAGCGCCGACATCCAACCCTCAGGTTAATCCCTCAGTAAACCCACCACTCTTCGTATTTTGATAAAGAGGTTGATAGTTCAGGCTGCGATGGTGATGGCAACTCGATCAATCCGAGCGGATCGCCTTCAATCGGAATAAAATCAGGCGAGATTTTTGTGTCACCCCCGACATTTAGTTTCTACGTCAGACTTTCTCTCGCATCGATGACGCGTGTGGCTATTCTGATTTTTAACTGCAAAGTGAGGAGCGGTGTTTTGTTATTGGCTTATTTAAAAAAAACAAACAAACAAAAAAAAAAACTCGAGAGCGACACCCGTCCATCCATCTATCCAACATCCAGCCGGCGCGCAGCAACATTTTCCACCCCAATCTTGTTCTTTTAAGTACATGGCAACGTTCAACAAATCCCAACCTTCACTTGAAAACACCCTCCTGCGCGTATTCGGAAACACATGAAATAATTATATGTAATAAAATGCGACCAGTGTTTAACCCTTGCATTTGTTTTTATTTGCGCATTTGTTCACCGTTCGCACGACTCGCTCGGATACATGTTTATATATAACTTGGGGGACAGAGCTATGGGGATCAGTAAAGCACTATCTTATAAATGCAGACCCACTACTGCTACAAAGCTGTGTTACAGTCACACACATCAGCCACGAATCATGAGTTCTTTTGGCTTTTTCTTCTATATCAGGACAGAGTCTTTCCATTTTCCATCGTTTTCACCATGGTCCCTTTTCACCCCCTGCAGAGACAATAATATTAAAACATCAGAAAAGTGTTACGTTACCTCCAAAGCCTTCCCTTTAGAATTGATGTATTCATTTTAAATTGTATCTATTAATTTGTGGTGGAAACATGTAAACTAGTGGAAATTATCTCTGATAATAAACTATAGAAGAGTTGGTTACAGATTTCCATCTTCATTAATCAGTTTTGTTGGCACATCCCTGTTGTTGATCAGAGCTACCGGATATGCTCACTTCTATCCAGGAACATGGGTCAGAAGAGGAAGATTATTTGTTTGAAATGGGATTATTCACACACGAGAACTGTGTGCTGGGAATCAAAGGATATGTAATTTTCGTGCTTCATTTTGATTTATTACTAAAGAATTTTTCCCGGAGAAGACGGCTGGATGATATTAGCTGTATACACTGAGAATATATACAGTCGTTTCAGTCGCTTGATAGAATTCATCATAAAAATGGAGGAACGGAAATAGTCTTCAACGTGAAAAAGTTACTGCTGAAGGAGATGGGGGGGGCTTAGAAGTTTTTAGCCTGAGTCTGTTAGTTGGAAAACTACCCAAGTTTGTGCACGATAGTATCTTTGGATGGACCTTTGTCGTCTTCCTCCTAATCAGACAGGGTATCCATAGTTCCTGTCGCAGCGTGGGTAGCAGTGAGGGTTGAGCCAGTTCTCCAGGTTGGTCTCCTGGGCCCTCTGATCCAGAGCTTGCATGTGGAGCAAATGCTCCTGTGAACAAATATTTATTGCGGAGGAGACAAAAACAAATTAGGTTAAAAATCAGACCAGAGACAGGATAAGCATATGTGAGCTTGTTTCACTTTCAAAATTCACTCAAGTGGAACTGGTGAGAAAGAGGAATTACAAAGTCAGTGAACCTCCGATATTTTTTCGCCTTTTTGGTTTTTAATGTTATTTGAAATCCAGCACAATTAAAGCTAAGTAGAAACCGCGTGAAGCAGCATTGGTTAATTAATCACTGTTGCGAGCAAAACAGACATTCTTTTTACGGTGTTGATTTTAATTAGGCCACACAGACTGTCAAAGAAGGCACAATATATGTGTTTGTGCATGTTTAACGTTAGCATTCTTGTCCAGAAAATGCTATTTTATGTAAAGTCACCTTCCAGTGTGTTTGAATAAATAAAAAATATCTTTCTTTGCTAAAGTCACGTCTATTTCTCTGAAGTATTCTTTTAGGCTGATTTCCAACAAGACTTACCGGAATACACACACATAGACACACACTTGCTTATCTGTACAACGTTTCTTTTAGGTCCTTTTTGTTGGCATTTTATTCCATTATCTTTTTATTATCTATTTTTCAAAACTACCATTTCTGTTTCAGAGTTTTGTCTTGTCCAGTTGCATGGCAGACACAATTAAAATTTGACTGATAATACAAACGTGAGATTTTTTTCTTTTGAAAACATTTGCTTTAATAGATAGTGATTTTTGAATACGATTAACTCGGTTTAACCCGAAAACGAAGCTTTAATCCATGATCAAATGAGAATTCATCAGCAAGAGGAAGCGGTTCATTAGTTGTTCTCACACTGTTCTGACACTGACCACGACAAACACAACAAAATTCTATTTGACCAAAAAAAACAAGGTGTCAGAACAGCTTTATTACACACTTTTTGTATACTTAAACAAATGCAATCAAAATGCTGCAACAATGATTGTCTGCATGACTTGTATGTATTCAGCGTCATGAAACATGCAATTGCGAAGGCGTCAATGAGACAAAAACGCAAAGGTGTGTTGGTGTGGCTTCCTCATCCTTTCAGGGAAGCTATATTTTGGCTCCAATAAGTAACGCTTATTTATTGCTTATTGGCACCAAGAGGCATTTAAAAATAGATTTTTACCAGAAGCTGAGACACAACCCTGAGTGGTCAGTGTTGTTTGGCCATTGTGTGTAAGAAGCATGGGCTCTTTGCTTCAAGTGAACCTTACCCTCATTGGCTCATCCGGATGGCCAGCTTTCACTGGCCGTTCCTGCCGCTTGCTGCGGAGCAGCTGCTTAGCAAAGCTCTCCTTGATGACAGGATTGGCATCTGACAGTGGAGAAAGATAAAGATTTGCTTGTAAAGAGACATAAAACCTTTGATTTAATGCCGTGGGATACACAAATCTAATTCTCCTGCTGGTGCTGCAATGAATGACTCAAGGTGCGGTCAAAGTACCATTTTGCTTTACCGCACATAAAGTAGATGACACTATTCGTAGTTTCCTATATTTTTACAAGCTTTGGGACTGGAACGAAAACCGTAGGCTCTGAGGTTAACCTCAGCCAGAGTGATTTTGTTTTGCTTAGAACATACCATCTGGATATTGGCTGGGTAATCAAATATAAGAGTTCTCTCACAGAAATTTGGGTTCCGAGCCATGAATACACCTTGTACCACTATCTGCTGCTGCAGAGCTGCCGTCTGCCCTGCCGTTTCATGTGAGCGTGTTGATCCCGCAACGCCAGGCCCAGGGGACCTGCTCTGCTGGTTTCCAATACACATGCACACACATGCATGTGCCCGGTCTCATACACAGACACACACACAACAAGTGAGAGCTCTCTGTCTCTGTCTCTCTAACCCAGGCCTGTTTTGGGCATGCAGGGTATTTGGTGAAAGGTAACAAAGTGCCCATTCATCCTGGTTGCTCCCCAGGGAGTTCAACCCGTGCAGCACGTGACCCGAGCAGGCAGCCAAACTGGACGCCTCTGCTCGAGGAAGCAGCTCTGTCAACTCAAGGCCTGAGATGCTCCTGCTGGCCTCACAGCAACGTGGCAAAACACTCAGATAACAAAGTCTACCTATATGCTGGGGGAAAAAAAGTCGTGTTTGCATTCCAGGAAAAGGAAAAATGCTCATGGTCCATGCAGTTTAACTCTGTGCTGGGTGACAGAGCAATGCATGCTGAAATCGTACAATTCTGCAGGATGTGGTGCCTTCAATAACACGTACTCTAATCGTGTTGAAAAAGTAAAGAATAAGTGGCAGTTTAATGGGTTTGATAGATCTGACATATAAAAGAAATCCGCTTGATTAAAATGTAAATCTAAGCAAGTAAATTATACCACAGGATATTCCAACCGGGTGCAAATTAAGTATCTACTCAGATGAACAGTGGAGTCTTATTTAATTTCCTGGTTCCTACCTGCAGAGATGGTCAACAGGACCAGGCAGAGCAAAAACACCACCAGCTTCTTCATCTTCTTTGCCATTTCTCTACTCACACCTTCTTTGCACTGAGGTCCAGACCAGAGTCCAGAGGGGGTGAAGGGAGAAAATCTCCTCCTCCTCCTCCTGTGCGTCACTCAAAAACAAACACTTTGACAATAACTGCTTTTATTGACAGTCTAAAGTGAAACAGTAATAACGGAGGCATATAATAATCTGTGAAAATGCGTCCGTTGTCGTACTTTATTGGAACGCTAAAATCAAGCAATTAAAACTGGGTTCCTCTCACTTGGGGTTCGGATAGAAAACGGTCCACTAGATGGCAGTGCAAGCACAATAAGAGGAGACAGCCAGCGCGATAATTGCCCCCTCGTGAAATAGTCCGCCGACATGCCATTAAAATTGAATACTATGGTTTTATTCTGTCTATTTCATTAATGGCAAAATAGAATGTAGTATTTAAAAACCTCTACTTAGATGTAGAATAAGGCAAAACAAAACATTATCCAGTGTTTGACAACTCACCTACACAAATTGAAGTGCAGCCCTAAATATTATGAAAAAAAGAGGCTTGTTTGTAACCCCTTTGCGCACAGGATACCAACATTTAAAAAGAAAAAAAAAAGATGTCATAAAGAGTTTAAAAAATTGCTGCGTGCCTGAAGGACTTTTTTTTTGGATCGTCGGGCTTTTCTAAAATTAAATCCTCTTGCATTTCCTCTCTGACTTATTTCTTGCGCGCATATATTCTGAAGCGTGATATACATATTGTTTGTTTATTATTATTTTTCATTCATATGTGATTATTTTGTTAATTTTTATTTATTTTATTTTTTTTTTTGAACGGCAAGAAATCGACCTCGTTTCCCGTCTTTGGATGTGTATTACTTTATTTCATGTGCGATACCACCCTAAACCACCCTGGTTTCTCGGTTTGCAGTTGCTTTATGCCGCTTCGATAAGTTCCCGTGGCAATGGAGGCTTTTGTTCCCCTCTGCGTGATTATCTAACACGCGCATGACAGACGACGAGGGGCAGTACGCATGCGCAGCTGCGGAGGCGCAGTCTGCGCGCACCGCTCGGTCTCCGAGAGGAGAGACTTTCAGGCGCAGTCACGCGGCGGACTTCCGTGTTCGCTCGGGTCCACGCGGGAAAATGTGCGTTTGAGGGTTAGGGTTGGCCAAGGGATCGTGGACCGCCGACTGTGCGGGGAAAATAGACACAGACAGATAGATAGGCTTTCACATTTTCATGCTGTTAGTTCCCACATTTTTTCTTCTTCTGCATGGCTTATAATTTGCAGTCTTTATCAGAACTTTAAGTAGCGATATTAGCATTTAAATATGAATGTTTATATATAAATATTGTATCAGCTGAACATCATGTTTATTAACCTAGAAGGACTTAATTGCAATATAATCTATTCTCTTTGACCAGAATAACCTCTTTTTTTGAACATTCCTGTATACCCCAATTGCCCCTTGGGGACAAATAATGTTTATTCTGATTCCGATTGTCTAATGTAGCACAGCCAGTGTATGCTGTTTTGGGCAAACATTTCCTCATAATACTCCAGCTAAAGAAAATGTGCTAACGCTAAGAATGAGGATGGCTCCACTTCCTTGATTGTTCCGGTGTACGATATCCACCTGGCTTTAAACAACAACCCTGGGTGTGACTCTTTTTGAACAAAATATTGCAGCATGTTTCGATTCACTATTCTTTCTATTTCTCATCTCGGCTGTTCCCTTTAGGGATCGTCACAGCGCACCATCTGCTGCTATCTAACCATTTTCTCTGCATTTCCTTCTCTCCCAATCACTAACTTCTCATCCTATTCCCCTCTACATCCATAAATCTCCGCTTCAGTTTTCCTCTAGGCCTCCTGCTTGGCAGCCCCAATCTCAGCATCTTTCTATCAATCTGTCTCTCCTCTTTACTTGTCCAAACCCTCTCAGTTTGGCCTCTGTATTTATCTCCAAAGAATACTAACTGAACTGATGTTATATAAATGTGTCGTAAGTTTCAGCTGTGTTTTTTTGAATGCAAATAAAATTAATATTTCGTGTAGGCAAAAGTGGTATTATTATTATTATCATTCTTCATTACTTATGGCATGACCCCATTTACTGTTTCACTGTTTCATTCACACGTCATATAGAGACACGCAATCATTCACCCTCTCAGTCACACAACCGGGCAATTAAGGGTCTCTAATGAGCCTACAGCAAGTTTTTTGACTGTGGGAGGAAACAGGAGAGCCTTAAAGAATCCCATGCAAACACGGCGAAAACATGCAAACTTCCAGGGAAAGGCCCTCTGTCATTATTGAACCAGGGAGCTTTGTGTTGGTTGACACAAGTGCATAGCTCTATTCAGCCTACTCGTATCATCATTATCCTATGATCATATTATAAATATGATATAATCATATTATATATTTGTTAAGGACAGTCTTGACGCGAGGTAGTTGTGATGACCCCCGGGAACCTTGGTTGGTCCTGCTCGTCCTCTCAGTCCAAGGCCAGGGTCCAGATCTCCTAGCCGATGGTGGATGAGCCCTATTGCATCAGAGGTTAGTTCGTATACAGGGAGCGAGCGGAGAAAAATGGAGACGGAGACTGTGTCTGCTTTTCCTCCAGGAGGACTCCACTTAATTGGTCATAATGAGTCTTTCTTATACTAAATTTTAAATAATACAGGCATCGAGAAGAATGATGTAGCCCACAAAACAGGTGCGGACACAGATAAAAATAGGATGGGACGCAGTGGCTATCTTCAAGGCTTCGAGGTTACACGACCGTGAGAACATCAGTGGGCTTGTGTCTCACGGGAAAGAAATGAAAAAGTACGGAAAAGGAGACTATGTATCAAAATCAAAGAGAAGTGAAAAAGTACAGGGAATCTAAGAAAATAAAATGGTAACAGAAAATTGTCAAACTATCTATCTATCTATATAGATAGATAGATAGATAGATAGATAGATAGATAGATAGAGAGAGAGAGAGAGAGAGAGAGAGAGAGAGAGAGAGAGAGAGAGAGAGAGAGTATATAACATAAACACCAGGGCTTGGATGTGTTAAACTATAGGAGCCAGCAAAGTTCTGACTGCCAAAAAAAAGGATGCTTGGGAGACTCTCCTGCAAGGCTCCCCATAATACTGTGCATTATTGTCATGACTATTATTATTGTTATCTTTATTGTAATGGCTGTATATATTTATATATTTATTATTATTAATGGTCGTAATAGTAGTAGTTGTAGCAATAGTAGTGGCAGCAGTAGTAGTAGTAGTAGAAGTAGGATTCAAGCTTCAATGTTTTTTTTATTGCCATTCCACGCATAAAGACACCCAACATTTTTTTTTTGCCCTGAGCCCAGGTCGACAGCCAGCAGCAACGATACAAGATATAATGAGATAAGATGTGTATGAATTATGCACAGAAGACGGGTAGAATATAACAACCTCTGTTAGCAAAATATACAGGTAATATACAAAATAAGCATTGGCATGATCGGGGGATTTATACATTGAGTCAAGCGTACCAGGTAATGTGAAATGTTTGGAGTGTGCAAATTACGGCGAGGTAGTTAACCGTCCTGTTGGGCAAATCCACGGAGCGGCACCACTGTTCCGCCGTCTCACTGCTGTAGGGAAGAAGGTGCTGTAGTTAAAGCCAAGTAGTAGCAATCGTCGCAGTAGCTTACTCTTTCTACAAATTTTACCTTTACCAGCTTCCAGTCAACTGAGCTGAGGGACAGTGAGGTATTGATGTTTGCACGGCGCGCCTCGTCGGGCGATTATCTTGCCTCGATGATAGTCTCTGATGAAGCTGCGGGGAGACTCATGGCGTCGACGTCACACCGGCGCCTCCTTTTATAGACTTGTTCCTGGATGAGTGTGTTCTGATTCAGGCGAACGTTAGCCACGCCGTTTAGCTAGATTTTAGCCAATATGCGTGTCGCGGGTAAACACCGTCCTGCCTGCATCCCGAGGCGGGTTTCCCTTTAGCTCTCTGTCTGCCTTCCGCCTCTAAAAAGCGTCGGTTTGCCGTCGCCTCGGTCCAGCCGCGATGTATACGGAGGGGGAAGAGGCGCAGGACGACTGCGGCTCACGGGAGGAGTGGACGCTGCTATTCTGGACCTCCCTGGCCGTTATAGTCCCGGTCATCATCACGCTGTGGTGCAGCGCCCAGCGCTCGAAGCGGAAGACACACATGAAGGATTTCTTTCGCAAAAGCAAGCACGGCTGGCACTACACCGACCTTTTCAACAAGCCTACCTACTGCTGCGTGTGTTCGCAGCACATCCTGAGAGGGGCGTTCTGCGACGGCTGCGGCGTGTGCGCCGACGAGCGGTGCCTGCGCCGGGCCGACCGGAGCTTACCGTGCAAGGAGGTCATGGCTTCCCCGAGGCCGGATGGAGCAATGGAGCACCGCTGGGTTCGCGGAAACGTGCCGCTCGCCAGCTACTGTGCAGCCTGCAAGCAGCAATGCGGGACCCAGCCGAAGCTCTGTGACTTTAGGTAACTGGACATGCACTGCGTTTTGAAATGTCAGCCCCGGTGCCCGCTGTCACATATGTTTGACGCAAGCGAAGAGGCGAAAACAAACAAGACAACGCCTCCAGTCTCTCCACCCTTATTAGAGTCCCAATTTATTCAACAACAGTTTTCATATCAACATAAAAAAAAAAAAAAAAAAAAAAGCTCGGGACGAAATAGTCTTAAAAGTCTTGTGTTTGTGGGTTAAAATGTCAGACATTTTTGACGTCAGTGGTCAACCCCTCCCTCTCTCTCCCGTCTGGCATCCAATGAGCTCAGTTCATGTTTTGACCAATGATCGGGAAAAGCATCCTGGTGCGCAACTGTTGTTTGCACAAGCACTGTGAAATTCTCTTACTAACTGTGAAGAGTGGATGCTTTTAACTGAAGGAGAACTGGAAGCTGCTTATAGAAGGCCAACAGGCCTCGTCAAATAAACTGTATTATTAAAGGCCCATGAACTGCCCTGATATTTTTTACATCGAGGTTGATGCATCAGTTTCCCCAGATATGAAATAAAGAATGCAACAACCTCGCTAAGTGAGTCGCACATGTGACATGTGTGTGTTTCGTCACCAGGTGTGTGTGGTGTCAGACCACAGTGCACGACGACTGTATGGACGGTCTGGCGAACGTAGACCGATGTGACCTGGGCGAGTTCCACAGCCTCATCATCCCCCCGCACTACCTCTACCAGGTCAACAAGCTACGCAGAAGACACCCGGACGAGTACAGCCAGGTGGGTGGGTTTGACGTTTCACTGGGTGAGTCCTGTGCCCCTGAAGCTACTCTGAGATGTATGTTTAAATCTCTGCAGTTGGCGTCTTCCTGCGGAAGCGGCTGGACTCCCGTCTTGGTGTTGGCGAACACACGTAGCGGTAACAACATGGGGGAGGCCCTGCTGGGAGAGTTCCGGACCCTTCTCAACCCCGTGCAGGTCAGACTCGTGTGCCTGTCTGTTTTTGTCCTGCTATGAGAAAGCCAGAAGTCTCCACGCAACAAGAAACAAAATATAAGTATTACATCTATAGGTTACTATTCTCAGTATTAGTGTCTGTTGGTTTTTGTTTTTGCTTAAATGACGGCCTCTTAATTCAACTCATTTTCTTAGTATTTAAAGAAAAAATGAAGACAAAAGTTAACCTAAGATGCATTGAATCCTCATCAGATTATCCAGATTTTAGTCCGATATAAATCATTTTCTGGATAAAGATTGTCAAACGATAAATTGCATTCTTCAACATACAATAAATCTACAATGCGCCTTCCCTTGATGAGTTGATATTTCTTTGAAAATACTTGAATTCCAGCTTGCTTCTCGTGTGCACCACTGCTCCTCTCCTCCAGGTGTTTGACCTGTCGGTGCTGGCGCCCTCCAAGGCCCTCCAGCTGTGCACCCTGCTGCCTCCTGGCTGTGTGCGGGTACTGGTATGCGGTGGCGACGGCACAGTGGGCTGGGTGCTGGATGCCATTGACACCATGAAGCTCAAGGTGTGTGTGTGTGTGTTCGTGTTGTATGTGAGATCACGAGGCGACATGGCGACATGGGCTTATTACTTACGGGGCAGTACTTTCTCTGGGACAGGGCCAGGATCAGTTTATTCCGAGGGTCACCATCCTTCCCCTGGGCACAGGAAATGACCTGTCCAACACTTTGGGCTGGGGCGCCGGATACGCTGGAGAGATCCCTGTGGAACAGGTCCTTCACAACATCCTTGATGCCGAAGTGGTCAAAATGGACAGGTGAGCAGCGACAGACATGTTTCAGAACTTTGACGTGACTTCAAGTGTCCGCATTTTTAAGAGTTAAAGTCCAAGTAGTGTACGTTATGAACATGCTGACATGATTTGCTCAGGTCCATTTCTATTCGATAAAGTGCTTTAGAATTGAGTCTGTGTCCTTAAAGTTTACACGTTGTAGATATTTCTGCAATGGGGTTTTTGGCCCTGATAGTCGGGAGAAAAAAGAAGTAAATAAACAGCCTGTTTATTAGGTGTGGCAAAGCCTACCATATTTATCAAAATGATGACTACAAATGATTGCACTACAGTGTGTATAGTATAGATACATTTTTATATATCTTCATCTTGTGCTTGTAATCCCTTTCAGGTGGAAAGTGCAGGTAGTTTCCAAAGGCCTCTCTATACGCAAACCAAAGGTGCGTTTGATATTTATTTCAAAAAGAGAAATCAATATAGGCTGCCCTTTCTGTTTGTGCTGCTTGTGAATGTGGATTACATTTCTTAGCATTTAGACAGGTGTTCCTGAAAATATAGTCAAATTGTCATTCGTGTGACCTGTTCTCAGGTTCTGTCCATGAACAACTACTTCTCTGTGGGGCCTGATGCACTAATGGCGCTCAACTTCCATGCCCACCGGGAGAAGACACCATCCTTCTTCTCTAGCCGCATTATCAATAAGGTCAGATACGCTGAGCTGCTCGGCATGAACAATCAAATGATATGCCAATATGTATCAATTTTTTTTACTTTTCTGCTCTGTCTTAATTGTCAGAAACCTCTCTTCCTCTCCTCAGGCTGTATATTTCTTGTATGGCACTAAAGACTGCTTAGTGCAGGAATGTAAAGACCTGGATAAGAGGATTGAGGTAAAGTGAACTTGCGATCATTTCGCCCTCACCTGTTTGGCCCGAGGGCGATCGAATGGCCAGCTGACGTTTTCAGAAAGTGCTCCGGTACATTCTTGATTTGAAAATCACTAACATGGCTGCTAAATTCACCTCGGTGCCCTACTTTATCAAGGTGCCATGCATTTCTGTCAGATCTGCTTTTAAACATAGACAAAGACAATTTAAGCATGATTGTGATTTTTTTTTTTTTTTCAAATCATAGGTGTCAGACTCAAGGTCATGCATTGCATTTTATACCATAATCCAACAGGGCCCAGGATATTATTATATGCAGATGAGGGCTAAATGTTACAGAAAACAGATTTTTTGCAACTGTCGGGTTCTGATTGTGAGACAGGATTGATATGACAGTAGCTCATTATCAGCATTGAAAAAGTATGAAAAATATTATCCTCTGGTATCCTGATGTCATCGTCTGGTATCTTAATTTATGATATATATATATATTATATAATCATATATCCACACACACACACACACACACACACACACACAAACACACATATATATTCATTATAATAATATATAATAGCCCCCTAATTCATGAATGAAAGCCCATTTACTTACGCTGACAAAGTGTCGCCAACCTGTCATTTTTATCAGTCGGGATATCAAATTGACTTTCATCTGTTTATCCCTGGCAAGCTAGCTAAAAGTAAGATCCTAATATGCTTTCAAAGCGTCCGTGTTTATTCTCTTTTTAAGAAAGAGCAGGGTTGAGTGGAACTGATAGAAAGCTAGTAATTATGCGCGTGTGCATATGTTGAATTCTTTGACCACAGTTGGAGCTGGACGGAGAGAGGGTCGCACTGCCCAGTCTGGAGGGTATCATTGTTTGCAACATCGGCTACTGGGGTGGGGGCTGCAGACTGTGGGAGGGAATGGGCGACGAGCCCTGCCCGCCCACACGGTAAGAGCTCATCATTTCTCTTCCAACTGAGTAATCTGCTGGTTTTTATACATCATATTCACCTTTGAAGAGTCAGTATCCAGAATGGCCACCTAATCGTGCTGCCTCCTGTCACTGTTCAGTTTGGACGACGGCCTGTTGGAAGTGGTGGGAGTGTTTGGTTCCTTCCACTGTGCTCAGATCCAGGTGAAGCTGGCTAATCCTGTTCGACTGGGGCAGGCCCACACTGTCAGGGTGAGGCCATTACACACACAGACACACATGCTCTGATCTGCTTCAGTTTCCTGTTTACCTCCATCAGAGACTGTGAAGGAAGACCTTGAGGAACTCAGATTAGTGTTCACTGCCGCATGTCTCTGCCAGAATCTAATTTGGGGTCACCTGACAAACTGTACGCTGTCCGAAACCGCCTTAGCTATCTCACGGACTGTTGGGCACAGTCATTGTGCATGTCGAGTAAACTAACTGCATAGGAAAAAAAGTCACCAACTCCTCAAGTATATAATTTCCACTTGTTTTGTTTTAGGATGGAAAATCACATGATTGTGTTTTCTTCAGTGTCAGCTACAACAAAACCTATATGAGTCAACCATACTGAAGTAATGTCTGGCTTACGAATCAAAAAGGTTCTTTCAGAAACGTCAGTGGATGCCAGATGATTGCCAGTCATTGATCAGTTGATCCCTCTCTCCGTCCCGGTTCCTCTCTGTAGCTGGTGCTGAGGAGCTCCAAGATGCCCATGCAGGTGGACGGAGAGCCATGGGCCCAGGGGCCCTGCACCATCACAATCACCCACAAGACCCAGGCCCTCATGCTGTACCACAGCGTTGAGCAGACGGACGACGACGATGAATCCAGTGCCTCTGAAACAGAGAGCTCCAACCCTCATGACTCACCGAGGCCTCCGGGGACAGCTTCCCCTTGTGCTTGACCTACCCCTCGATGTCATGTGATCTGAAGCCCTTCAAAACGTTCTCTGTCGCTGTCTTTGGCCGTCAGTACAATACCAATAGGATTGGGTGTTCTTGTTTACTCCATTAGGTTTAGACGCCCTCAAATCACACTGTTTCCCCTCGTATTTGCTTCCTATGTGGTTTTGACAATTTGAAAGGGGTCGGACCAATTTGTAACCCAGAGCTCAGGTGACCGCCCCTCCGCAGGTAGTGCAGTCAGGAGGATGTGAAGGATTTAGCTTAAGATTGCCGTTAAGTTGCATGTTTTCCCCGTGCCATACAAAGGCATAACTTGCTGAACTGAATCTATCATATTTTACAGAGCAATGGCTCTTTGAGTCCTGCAGGGACCAGAGAGCCACTTTCCCCCAAATCATCCAGATAAGAGATGCACTGCAAGAAGAATGTTATTGCTACAAGTCTCACCGAAGGAACCTTTTCTTTTTTCTTCTGCATCACTAAAGAGCACAATCAGTAAGATTACCTGCGTGCAAGCCAGAGGATATCCACACCTTGACGGAGCTTAACTGCTAAAACTACAACGTTGTCAATCACTGGATAATATTTCACGATGCACTGTCTCAAGTAGTTGCTTAAAAAATGTCGGATTGGCTAATGATGGT
Organism: Fistularia tabacaria; assembly: GCA_901007705.1. Lineage (NCBI taxonomy): Eukaryota > Metazoa > Chordata > Actinopteri > Syngnathiformes > Fistulariidae > Fistularia > Fistularia tabacaria. The sequence continues at coordinate 250,362 of CAAKHD010013782.1, read as the reverse complement.
CAGAAGTATTTCTGACTGATTGACAAAGGCTTCGGCAGAACAGCCTGCCGAAGTTGCCAAGTTTGGATGATGTACTCCGCAGACCTTTTGGTTTTCTTGTCTTATACACCTTTTCTTCTGTTTACATATGTTGTGTTGCACTGCTTTGACACTTAAATTGACAACTTTACACTGCATGGAAATAAAACAGATGTTAGCTGCTGCTGATGGTCAGTTATAGTGCTGTGCAATATGAACATCTTCAATTAAGATATTCAGTCATTTCATACATTCTATTTTAGTGCACTTTATGGCAAAATTACCCTATGCCTTATGACTTTTCCCTATAATCCCTTATGAAATTTGGCAATATTGGGTTTCCTGCGATTCCTGCGCACCTCAAAGTCTATCAAGGTGTTGTTCAGCAAAAAACTGAACCCCTAACCACTCCCCTGGTGCTGCTAAGTGGCTGCTCATGGTTCATCCATAATGGGTTAAATGCAGAGAGGTTATTGCTTGCAAGGGAATAATAAAGTACAACTTTTTTTTTTTTTTAAAGATTAACTTTCACTGTTGAAAATCATTTTGGTGTATCCTTTTGACGCAGCAAAGCAATATACTGCTTAAAAAACTGATTTTATAATTTTATAAACAAAAATCAGAGACAAACATGAAACGTTTTCAATCAACCCACATAATGTCACATTGCACAGCACTATTTTATTCTTGTACAAGATATTCAATTTTGTAACGCAAATTGAGTTTTCATGGTCATCCTCAATCCTGAACCACGAGATGCCAGCCTACAATAAGAGTACACCCTGGCAGATTGGATCTGCTGTGAGAACCCTTGTCTCAATATGGCTCAGGTCATATTCACAGTTGAGTGTCATTTGGTGCATCTTCCCTGTGCTCTGCATAGTGTTTGAAAAGCTCATTTAATCGTTGCCTACATGTGGGGAAGATTCATTTTAAATGTAATTGTTTTACTTACGAAAGCCAAAATCTAAATGGGCGGCTGTTGCTCATGGCCACTTTGTATAAGTCTTTAGGAGGTTGAGCATAAATTAGTCATAGCTGCATGTGCTAAGAATGCAGATCCTTGGCAGGTAAAAATGAGGATAACTATTTCATTAGCCTGTATTTTCTTGGTGGATGCTTCACTGCTCAATGGCACTTATTCGGTAAAAGGTCATATGGCACGTATTTAGGCTTTTACCTTATCCATGTTTACCGCAGCATGCATTGTGCTGAAAGATTTTGGCCCTGTTAAGGACACCGCCCCAAGTCTGCTCGTCAGAGTTTGCGTCTTTTGAGATGTAATATGCTCCTGAAGTAGGTTACGAGTCCCAGGAATGCTCAACACTCAACCGGTAGGCTAGAGTTGTGACCCCTAAAATATTTTTTTCTCCCTACCTCAGGCTAATTGGAATGTTGATGCAAAGGAGCAAAAAAAAAAAAGCATGACTGCCACTATTTCATGCTGAATGAATCAGACCTACACGGATAAAATCATCTGGATTTGAAACTCATCTAACCACCGACGTAAGACGAGCACAAGAGCTGAAAGCTTTTGCCACCGTAACTACGCCAAAAGAAGGCAACTGCTGATTGTGTACATTTAAATATTATGTACTGCAGATACATAAGGGTGTATCATGTCTTATGTGTTATCAAGCATGATGCACAATAAGGAGTGATGTATTAAGATGGGTCAAGCCCTGGCAATGGGGCGTCCAAAATATTGCACTAAGAATCGTTGATTTTGGTAGGAACAAGATTTCATCTGGTTGCATTGACTTTTTTCACGGTAAATATAGTTCAAGATATCTCTTCATTAGGTTGCTATTCCAATTGACAATTTTTTTTTTCTTTTTTTGGTCAAAGGTGTGATATGAATGTGATTGTTCAGGACGGGAGGGCAGGACCTGATACAAATTTGAGATCTCCCTGATTTAGGACGCTCTGTCTTCTATCTCTTATTTACATGTCGTTATTTTACCAAGTGATGTTATAGATTTTAAATACTAGTTTGTAATCAATATTAGTTGAGTCAGTCACATTGTATATGTTCGGTGTTTTATCCTTGGATGATGCTCTTGGCACTGGGCTTTAGCTTTCACTGTGTTGTGTGCACCCAACATGCTGAAAATGACTGTTTTTGTTCATCATGGCATCTGTTTACCCCAATGGTTGATTTGAATGTGTGGAAAATGTCAGGTCAACCAGGGTGCTCCTGCAAGCAATCATCTGCTAAGTAGGGCAAACAAATCATTTTGATGGTAATTCATTTTCGGGGTTTACAAGGAAGGTCATAAAGCGGGTTCTGACAATTTGACCCTTGAGGGTCAAATACTCATTTTGACTGAAGTGAATGTAACGAAGCAATGTTTTTGAATTTGAAGACATTCCCATAAATATTTTCATACTGAAGTTTTGCCCCTGTATTTATTACTGAGGAAGTGGGACAGGAGAAAGACCTTTTATTGTCACATACAGTTATATATACACACACACACACACAGTAAAGCATCTGTGAAATTTGACCACTTCATTTAACCTGTCATGCTGCAACCATGAGCAGAAGTCAGCTCCTGAGCAGTGCCAGGAGAGCAGTGTCTTGCCCAACAACACTTTGGCAGGCTTGGAGAAGCACGGGAATCAAACTAGGTATATGATGCAACACTGGTATGTATTTCTTACCAGTTTTATTATTTGTCACTCTAAATCACAACCTTTAAGACATTCAGAGTGAAAGTGAGAAGAACACAACACCAGAAAGAGAGCATCAGCTTCAACAATAAAGTTCTACAGCCTTCAATGAGAGACCGTGCAGAGTTAGCAAGTTACAAGAAGATGCTTTTCTTTGGGTTTAACTTTAACATCAACTTTAAACTTGTTAATTACAGAATAAAAAAAAAATAAAAAAAAGAATGCAATCAGACATATAAACCAAAACAACTATATTACTGTGATAGAAATATAATTTAAGTCACAAGTAATTATGTGCAAATCAAAAATCATCATCCACAGTGAGGAAGTACATGACAACATGATTATTTACTTTCAAGCTTGGCTGTGTGTGTGTTATCTCAATTCTGAGATTATGTTTTTGTTATACAACGCGGTATGGTGCTTTATCAAACCAACCATACAACCCAAACGCCATTGTGCTGTGCTAATGGGTTATGCACCTGGAACAAACTGAGATCCACTGACATTTCCAATAAATCAGTCACAATCCAGACTAGCCCTGGCAACACCTTGAAACCAATGTCTGAAACCTGCTCAACAACACGATTCAGCTGACTTTAGGAAGATACCTTGGTTCAGCTGCCAGTGAGAGGAAGACGATGCTCTAAGTATTTTAAAGTTTCATGTTCCACCACCTTGTCATTTTGTCTCCCATTATAGATATACCAAAACAACAAGATACTTTGGCTTGTCTCTGACATGCGGGAAAAAAAAAAAAAAAAAAAAAGAAAAAACACCCACTTTAAAAAAAATAAAAAAAAATTAAAAATCGAGACAAAA